>SNQJ01S0003369.1:152941-175911 GCA_010110895.2 Picea sitchensis | reverse complement strand
ATTAACATATTCAATTAATATAAATATTAATTAAATATGTTATAAATTAAACATTTAATTAATAACCCCTAAAGCCAAATAAACAAAACCCAAATAAACACAAGCAAAGGTGAAGGGGTTTTAGGTGGGGTTGCTTGGTGGCAGTACTTGTCCATTCATTCTCAAAGTGACTTTATAAATTTATCATCATTGCATATGAGATACATCCCTCATGTGGGCATGTCCACCTTCAGGGAGGGTCATACACCAACAAGATACCTGATCAAGGATCAGGTTGCCCCAGGATATTTCTGGGGTCTTGTCCATCAAGGTACAAGACCAAGGATCAACTCATGCCCCAGGCATGGGTACCCTGGAGCATGTCCAGGGGCTCGAGACATATCTAGGGACTTTAACTGCTTGATCCTAGACCAAGAACCCCAGTCATCTACTGGGGGCCCTCTCGAGGGTCTTTACTGCTTGGTCTCAGACCAAGAACCCCAATCGTCTACTGGGGGCCCTTACAAGGGTCTTTTGCTGCTTGGTCCCAGACTAAGAACCCCAGTCGTCTACTGGGGGCCCTTACAAGGGTCTTTTGCCATGGCACTGACTGTTTGGTCCCAGACCAAGAAACCCCAGGGGTGCATTGGGGGCCCTAGATCTTGGCTAGGGTCTTTGCCATCCTCCCGGAGAATGGCTCTTGCAGCTGCTTTAAATTTAACATTGAGTTCTAGCACCCATAACACATTTGACACCCTCGACACCTTTCCTGACTCCAATCGGAACGATACTGTACCAGATCCTCGTACTGCATGCTTGACTCCCGTGCCAAGCTCCACACACAAGTCTGAACCAGTCTCTGTGAAAGTGTCAAACAACTCTCTAGCACCTGTCATATGGCAAGATGCTTCACTATCCACCAACTAAGTCCCCCTGCTGGAGACTGTACCTGAAAGGGTGGAGACCAACAAGATCTCCCTCTAGAACCTGTCTACAACTTCATCAACCTCTGTTGCTGATGCCTGCTGCCTTCTTCCCCTTCCCCTCTGGTGTGGTCACTGTGAAGCAAAATGACCATAGTCGTGACACTCAAACCATCTGTATTCTCGTTGGACGCCAACCGAGTCTCCTCCTGAATATAATTAGTCCATATCCTCTCAAACCCCGACAACATCTCTCGTGCACAGATCCCTTGCACAAAAGGTTCCCAAAACCTGGGAAGACCAACTCAACATCCGATAACACTTGTCCATCCCAGAACAACACTGTATAGTCCTACTCCTCAACCCCTGAGGCTGAGAACACACTCCTGGCACCCATAGCACATTTTCCACTCGCAACACACCCCCCGACTTCATTTGGAATACCACTACTCCAGATCCGTGTACTACATGCTTGGTCCTTCTACCAAGCTCCTTGTACATACCTGAGTCAGGCACTGTGAAGCTCACGAACAAATCCTGTGTCCCAGTCATGTGCCGTTGGCTCCCACTGTATAATCCACATGATTTTCCTCTCCAAATTGCTAGACTAGCTGCGTGGATGGAATCTATCAATTTATCACTCTGCAACAATGTTAACCAAATTACCATTAAATGCGCAAAACGTACCAAATTACCATTAAATGAGCAAAACGAAAGATAGGTGAGATTCCGAATTCAAAACTTTGCTGAAGCCACTGAAAAAGATTTAGGACATGGATCACGGGGAATACTTTTGAGCGAGGGAGATGCGAATCTAGTGCTGGCGTAGCTGCATATTGACGAGAGAGTAATATGGATTGCCTTCTCCTTTGCTCATCAGATACAAATGACTTCCCTGCTCAATGACTTTCCCATCTTGAATCACAGCAATGGAATCTGCATTTTGAATGGTAGACAGTCGATGAGCTATCACAATACTCGTTCTCCCCACCATAATTCTGTCCAGCGCATCTTGAACGATCCTCTCTGACTGGCTGTCCAATGCACTCGTTGCCTCATCCAACAGTAATATACTTGGATTCTTTATGATCGCCTCCTCCTTCTTCCTCTGTTCTGGAGATGCCTCTCTCCTTGGAGAACCATTTCTTCTACCCTTCCTCGTGTGAGAAACTAGGGTTAGGTTCTCATCATTGATACCTCTCTGCTTGCCATTCCTGGAGTCTATCCGAGACTCCTCCTGGGTGCAATCGATCCACAGTCTGTCAAATGGTGGCAACTTCTCCTGTGCACAAATCCCCTGTACAAATGGTTCCCAAGACTCGGGAAAACCATTCAATGCCACATTCACCAACTTTGTGTCATCAACTGCCTCACCAATGGCTACAAGCTGATCATGAATCTGAGTGATCCTCATGAGGTAGCTATCAACTGTATCTAAACTGGACATCTCAACAGATCCGAGCTGGTGCCTCAAAATCAACTTCCGGCTTGCATTCTTGCTTTAGTACAAGCCCACCAAAGCTTCATACATCTCTTTTGTTGTTTTCTTCTCATAAATATGAGGAATCAAGTGATCCTTCACAGAATCCAACAATACCCGCTTGGCCTTCACTTCTCTCCTTCGATGAGCTGCCAATTCTTGTGGATCATTGGGATCTGTGATCATCATCTCACCACACTTTTTGAGATCATACTCTTCCAAGAGCAAAAGAAGCCTAGCCTTCTAGGGCCGGAAATTAGTGGCCCCTTCCAACCCGTCCTCAACTCTGAGAGTGCCCACCATTGTGACCTGCCTAGAACAAAAAATCTGCAGCAATGAAAATCTGCAGCCACACAAATCTGCAGCAACAAAAGTCTGCAACAACTGTGTCTCAAGAGATGACTCCCTCTCTCTCTAAAGCCTACGCTCTGATACCATGTCAAATTTTCAACGTGCAATTCAATACATTCAATTTCAGATTTGAAAATTACTTCCAAGTGACTTCAAACAGTAAACTAGAGTTGTTATCACTGAATAATTTTACACTGAAATTATGATAGAAAAAATTACAGCGGAAACATAAAGATCAGAGAGAAATCATCCATGCACAAGAGACACAAAAATTTCTGTTCTAAATTTTTGATTGAGAACTTTTGAGGACAAAAAATAGTCCTCTCGACAAATTACAAATTCAGCAAAATCTTGAAAATCTTCCAACTTGGAAACTTGGTACAAACCCTAGTTGGCTGAAATCTGTATGACCTGCTGACGTAAGTTGTACAGATTGTATGGACTGCTGACATTAGCCGTACGGACTGTCCATACCACTTGTCCAAAAATCCTAGGCTGGATTTGCCAAAGTGAATAATTTCCTTTCTGAAATTTTGCCTCACAATCTCCTTGGCACAAGTGCTCACTCACTCATGCCAACTCCATAATGTCACAATGATCCTCACTTTGCCTTTCCTTTTATAGGAGTCCAAAGTGAGTTTAGAAGCCCTTAACTTACTTTAAGGAGCCCTTCACTAAACTCAACATTAAATTAGAATTGTTTATTCGTCCATGTGGTTGTGAAGCCCAACATGTAGCTGTGAAGCCTTGACCAAGCCTTAACTCAATATACAAGGGGTTTTCACCAAAACAAAACATGCAATGTGAGTGTTGTCAAAGATTCCCACATGTCCGATACTAAGGCCTATGTGGGAATACCTCCCGATGCTACAAAAACACCAACATGGTGCCAGTCCCCCAGTGCATTCTTGATCTCGACCATATAGGTTTGCAGGTCCTGTGAAGGCACCTGTGCTAACTCCAACTCAACGTAAGGTAATGGGTGAGGTTTTGTCGTAGTCGAGGGCTCAATGTTTGTCACGACCAAGGAGTTGAATTGCAACACTCTTCTCTGAGTACTGCTGCGTGGTGATGTGGTGCCAATAGTGCTTTCTGTGACCCTTTGTTCTTGTGTTTGGGATGGGGGGTTGGTCATTGGTGCAATCTCAAGCCTGCAATAGAGCTCATCCAACTTCTATGATGATTCTCTATTCAGTATATGCTGCACGACCAAATTGGCCTGGAGCGCTTTAACGAGGCCCGAGATTGGCTATTGCGCTGGAGTGTTGGTGTCAATCTATTTTTCTTTGCTTTGATCGGGAAACGCCTTGTGCACGACTGAATGTGAGGGGATTTCCTCTTCGATGGGTGCGGTGTCTGTCTGCTGTGATGGAGTCGGTGTGCGCTCTTATTTACTAGATTTAGGGCTTGGCTTTGGCTTAAGCACTGCGCGTTGTTTCTTTGTGGGTGGAGTCTTCTTTGGCGTTGCCTGCGTTTGCTTCCACTTGAGCCCTTTCCCTTTGTCGTCTTCCTTGGCAGCATTTGTGCGTGTCTGCTGACCCACTGGTCCTTTTCCTTTTTCTTGGGTTGTCTCAGCCTATTTTTGCTCGCCCACCTGTTCCTTATTTTTCTGTTGGGCTATTTCTGCCCTTTTCTTCTCTTGCCTCGTTTTGGTCCTTGTCTCCAAATATTCGAGCTTGTCATTTGGCGTGGGACAAAGTTTATCTGGCCACTTTGCAACAACTTGTTGAATGTCTTTCTCGGTGATGTGGAAGGGGAGAATCTCGATTTCGTCCTTCGGATCTACGAGGGGGTGGATGAAAACGTTATGAAACGTACAGGTAAACTGGAGATAGTCCTCATACTTGTCCATGATGCTGCGTGGTATACAGAGTGCTTGCGTAGTTGCTTGGATTAGTTTTGTGTACCATTACTAGAACGATGCGTTAGTCTCAGCCTAGAGTTTCTTGTCCTTGTTGTATCACAGTTCTAGGAACTTGGGTGCTGGGAAGGATTGCGAGCCCGTTGTGTCGTACTTATGGCCAAGTGGTGGCTTCCACAATATCATTTCTAGTAGGAGTAGGATCAAACTATAACGAAACTCCTTGTCGAAGTCCTATGCCTCCAACAAGTCCTTGAAAAATTCGTTCATATCTTTCAAGTCATTCTAACTCCTTCAACGCACCGTTCCATAGCGATGATTATCCCTATTTGGCACTTGTCCTTGCAATACTTGCGCAGTAATTTGCAAGCAAGTATTTGCGTGGTGAATTGAACTCTGTTGTTTTTTATCTCTACGATTATCACTCCTCTTGACTCTCTGTGTAAACCATACTTTGCGTACACCTCCTTGTTCGCTGCATCCTTAACCTTTAGCACTTCAGCCAGATCATATCCTTGTGAAGGAAGGCCCAAGACTAGGCGCATTACGTCGACGTCGACTTGGTATGGCTTATCTAGCAAGAGGACCTCCCCATGCAATCTGTTGAGTAAGAATCAGATGCATGCATTGATGGACGAGATCCGACCAAAATATGGGTAGTCCACTAGTGACAATATACTTGATTCCTTGAGGGGCTTGGCCCATTTCTGGATTGCCACTTGTTTTTTTCCTTCTGTCCCCTAAATCACCAGTGCATATGTGTCGAAGCACAGTTTTGGGAACTGCACCTCATCTTGTATGTTGTAATTTGCATATCTAAGCTGGGGAACCCTTCACACCTGAGGGCCTATAATACCTACATTGGTCGTTATTTCAGGCTTGGGCACATGTTGGTCCTTGACCGCCTGGACTTTCTTCCCTACTTTGGGTTTTCTTGCGAAGGCCATTATTCTTGTTCACTGCTTTGTGTCTCTGGTTTACTATTTTGTCACCTCTTGTTCAGGAGTTCTGTTCTAGTGTCACTGTGTTAACTGTGCCTTGGAAGCGCTACCTGTACAAAGTGTGCGTCATGAATTCGCTCAAACTGTAATGCTCTTGGCTAACTGGGTGCTCTGCACTTGGCTCTCAACTCTATACTCTGCTTGCTCTACGAAAATAATGAATAGAAGTCGTGCTCTTTTGAACGTTAAATACTCGGTGGGTGACTTTCCCTCCACGATACTCGATTGTCGAGTTGTCTATCGAGGTCTATACTCATCGTTAATGTTGGTTGGCGGTATGCCTTTTTGGCATAACTGTTATGCGTCGTGGGGAATTATTGCCATAACTAATTCCCGTTCCCCATGCTGTTGTCAATTGTCCTAGTGCTAACTACCTACCTCTCTGCTGTCGTATCCACCCGCGTCCTAGTGTCCTTCTGTCATGTCCAGCTGTTTCGTCCTTTGGTTTGTACTCGAGCATTTATACCTCAATATTCACTGAATCTTCCAAATTTGTTTCGAGTAGGTCTTATCTTTTCTCGCGTGAATGTCCGGACCTGTTTAATTTGCCTACTTGTTACATTGGTTATGCCTAATCTATCTAAGTCCTAGTCTATCGTGCGCAGTGCCTATCTACTGCGAACTCTCGTCCTACGTAGAGTATGTCATCACAATGCATTTGACCCTGGCGGGTCGCGACACGTCTTCAGTCGAATTCTATTTATCAGTCCCTGCCACGTCTTTTTGTCGAGTTTTGCTGAGCGTATAGGGCTAGTCGAACCATTATACCAACCTTGGGATGATTCCATCTGCTGCGTGTGGAGCTTATCCGGTGGTTGAATTTGCAGCAGCGTATGGTGTGCGTAGGCAACTCTTTGCAAGGTGTTCGTGGGTATCTTATGAACCCATTGCACGCTAGGAATCTTCTTGGTTGTCCAGCGCCCTTCACAGAAACAAATATGCTCTTGAGGATCTTTAATACCCTTGTACCGGTTCATTAATTCAAAGTCGGTCGTGGGTTGGTATTTGACATTGATACATTCCACTACTCGCTCACATTCCTGTAGATCTACGCAGAGCGTCGCACATCACCGCACAAGTGTTCCTTTGACCTTTGCGTCCATGGCCTGGATTCTTTGGATCTCTGGCACATTTTCCCCCATCTGTGCTAGGAAGCTGTTTATCGAGATTGTATCGTCAAATCTCGATAGGTTGCACAATTTTGAGCTGATCCAACGCACTGCTTTAGTGATTCGTGTGTATCTCCAGGTTGATACCTCAAGTAGTTTATTTTGCCATCTTTCCATAGCATCCTCTTAATATGTGTCATAGGAGTGAACACTTCTCTAGCCTAGTTCACCATTGGCTGTTGGATTCACATAATCCTCCTTGTTCCATGTGATGTTGTATATGTTTTCTATGATCGAACTCTGCGCATCCTCATTCGCAGGCTCATTATATCTATCGCCCTCATTTGGATCCAGTGGCGCAGTAACGCGCAAGGTGTGTCTCAAAGGACATCTGTCGTTGCTTTAGATTGAGTATGATATTGTTGTTGAATGCCTAGTCAATGCCAAGTAGAGCTGGATAGGGGTCTGAGTCATCCATGATCTCAATCACCTTGAAGTCTGCTTTGTTCTTTACTCTATCAATGTTCACTTCCACTTGCTCCAACCTGCCAATAGGATAAATTTTGTATTGGTTGGCAAGCTCGAGTTGAATGGGGAACCACACCAAGTTTGGTTTACCCATGAACTCCCATGATTTCTTCGGAAATATATTCACATCGGATCCCAGGTCCAACATGACACCATCCATCTCATAACTGCATAGTTTAGTTGTCATTTTGAATTCTCTCCCCATGCGCTTTCTTCTGCTTGGTGCACATCTTGTTCTAGTAACTGAGAAAAAATCACAGTGTTGTTCTCTTCTCCTTCCATACATCTTGTCAACACGTGGGTTAATTTATTTGTAGCTATAGGGTCACTTAACATCTTAAGACAACAATGCAAGAAGTCACTTGGTTTTTTGATTCAGTTTTGCGGTAACTGTTGCGCCGTGTTTCCTCTCGCGCTGTGCATTGCAACTCTTTGCGCACACACTCCTCTTCCATTGCCTTTTGTGTTGCACGTTGCAGTGCCTCGCGCACGCGAGCCTCTTCCAACGCCCTCTGCGTTGTGCATTGCAATTGTTCGTGCACGCGAGCTTCTTTGAACGTCCTCTATGCTGTGTGATTCAATTCTTTGCGCGCATTGTCTTCGTTGAGTGCCCTCTGCACATTGCGCAAGAACTACTTTTGCTGCGTGACATCAAACTTAAGAGGTTCTTGCGTTACTTTTTTGATCTTTCTTTCTACCTTCTAATATGAGCTTTCTCCGCGTTCTAGGTCGGCTCTTGTACGAATGCCTCCTCGGGTTACCACACGTACATTCGCTTCTTCTTTCGACTCGTGAACTCTGTGCGGCTCAATAATCACCACGTGACTCAACAATCACCATATTGTAGTGTCCCTTATTTTCTTCCTATTTGGCCAACAACTGTGGGCAATCTTTCGTGATATGGTCTGTGCTGTGGCAAAATCCACATAGTGCACATGGTTTGGTGCAAAATCGCAACAAGTGGCCTATCTCGCCACAGTTAAAACAAGTAGGTCAACTTCCTTCGCCACCTATGTATCCTCTACCTCTTCCACTTCCATATCCTCCTCTTTGGCCTCCTTGGTATCCTCCTCTGTCGAAGCCTCCTTGGTCGATGCCTCCGCGGTCTCTACCATTCTGTTCTTCTTGGACCTTGAAAGCCTTTGTAGTGTGCTCTTGCATTAGTAGTCGCAATTGATGGTTGTTCACATCATGGCCTATGGATTTGCAAAACTAGTAAAATGGGGTGTGCGTAGTCTTTTGATATTTCTGCAGTGTTGGGCAATGGGGAAGTATATGACATTGTTTGTAAATTTCACACCAGTCAGTTTGTGGTCATGTTGGAAACGAATTTGGCGTGCCCGTCGCTGTATAACTTCCAAGCATTGGACACTTATTTCTATGATGATCTGTGCGGTACAAGATACACCAGACATTTTCCCACAACACCTTTGCCTTCGCCATATCTTGTAGTTGTATGGTGAGGTTTACGAGCTGAGATTTACACGCGCCATTCTTTCCAATGTCTCACCACCTCTTGGCGAAGCATCTAGACGCATTGCAATTTCCACGACCTCCACCTGGGTTGTCACCTTTTGTTGGGTGAGCGAGACTTGAATGTGTGATAGGAGTCCTGCAATAAACCATTCTCTGTGCTGGACGTCTTGGATCTGAAACGTCGGTCTGTCCAACAAAATCTTGAACCTCTGGTCATAATCCCATACGGTTTCTCTAGCTTGTTGCTTGATTTCCTTCATCTCAGTTATACATTTTGATTCTGACTTAGGCTTTTGAAATTCCCTAAGTTAATCTCTTTTTATCTCCGTCAAGTACCTTGCTTGTCCTACCGACGCTGTAGCCTTGTACTTCATGTACCATCTCAGAGCTCTGTCTTTGAATGTGGTTTCTAGCTATGTAATCTTGGATGCCTTGTTCGTGACTCCTTTCATTGACCATATAGCTTTGTTATCCCCCACTTTCAGGGATAACTAGGCGATTATGTCTCGAGGCCCACAGGTCCTAGACATGGAGTACCGAGAGCCAGATCGACTTGAGCATGGCCCTGGAGGGTCCATCTTTTCTCCCTTTCAGTGTCTCCACTTTGTCAGCAGCAGCAACAACATCCATCACCTTCGGCTTGGTCCTGTATCAGAGATGGTTCTTGCTCCACGAGGTAATGAGTCCAGGTATCATGGTATGTGTCACTCTGATCCTCAAAACCTTTGAATATGTGCATTTGATTCCTTTGTTTCTAACGGGTGCTTGGATCTTATGCTTGTCTGCTTGACCATGTCTGGGGGGAATGACAGGATGCCCTAGCAAGCTTATGTCCATAGGTTTTGAGTTGCCACTGGGGGGATTTCTGAAAAGCCATCGTCCGTTCTCGTCATACATACCACTTTCCATCTTATTTTCCGCTCACCCATCCCATTGCACTGGTCTGGGCATAGGGTTGGCCAATCATTTAGGGGTTGTACCTTACCTTGTGGGAAGAATGGGCTAAAGGCCTGGGGGTAAAAGCAGTTGAAAATAAAAGCCTAAGAATAAAACCTCGAGATGCTTCGCCCAGGGATCCCCAAGAAAGCAATAAAAGGCTTCTCAACAAAAAACAGAAGGACCTGCAAAAATAAATCAAGACCTAGTTGAGGGATGGGGCGTCTCATCACGAGCCACCTCATTAGGTCCATGGGTGCCTAACGGTATGACACTACCAACATCTAGTCACCACGCCAGGGTAGTGTCTCTTGGTTGCATGGCCAAGAGAAAAGGGTCTCATCACGAGCTAGCCTTCTCATTTCCGTGAAAGTACTTGTGGGTAACATTGCCACCTTTGGTCACCAAGCCAGGGCAGTGTCCCTTGACTAGCTTCTTGAGAGAAAAAGCAATAAAAAGATAAAAAAAAATAAAGACAAGACCTGGTTAGAGGATAGGGGGTCTCATCATGAGCCAGCCTATTAGGTCCATAAACATCTAGCGGTATGAAACTACCAGCATCTGCTCACCACGCCAGGGTAGTGGCTCTTGGTGGCATAGCCAAGAGAAAGGGGGTCTCATCACGAGCCAACTTTCTCATTTCCGTGAAATGTTTTTGGCTAACATTGCCACCATAGGTCACCAAGCCAAGGCAATGTCCTTTGATTAGCATCTTGGAAAAACTAAATATTAAAAGACATGAATGGGCTTGGAAATATTTACATCCATGACAGGTGCAACTCACCCTCCACAGAGGCACCCACCGGTAAGCCATCCTTGCTATCACTGCACCTTTTGCCCAGGCATCCCCATCCACCTCACCTACTTGCATGACTTGGATTTGATCCTTTCTAGGAACAACCCTTTTCCAGTAGACTCTAGCCCAATAGGACGTCTTGTCACTTTCCCCAAACTTGTATTGCAGACTTGTATAATGTCTTTGAGCACTAGACTAGGGTAAAGGGGTTTTATGCTCATGTTTAATAAATATTGATGATTAGATGTGATTGACATTGCTATGATCCCTGTGACTTATGAGCCCATGGAGGGCGTAGTTGTTGATGTGCAGGATCATGCCCGACGGACAGGTAACATGTTGGACAGGTACACATGGGGAGATGATTAGTTCAAACCTCCATCGGGTTGAAGAGCCCACCAGATGGATGCTGAGACCCCAGCAGAGGGCAGAGACAGGGAAAAGCGTTTGTACCAGGGAAGAGTAGAAGAATCCACCAGAGGCAGCTGAGCAGACCTATACCTAGGGGGGTTGAGCCCTCTCCAGAGGAACGTTGGCCTTGGAAGACTCAGGACGTCTCCCAGGATGCCCATGACGTCACCCAACAGTACGGACGCTTTGGGAGGCAGCTTTGGCAGTTTTGGCACGTGTGGCAGCTTGGAGAAGCCCAAGGAGGGCTAACGTTTTGCTCCAGGAGGCTGCATTTACCCTAGAAGAGGCTAACTTCACCCTAGAAAGGGGATGACGTCTCTCTATTGCTTGATTATGGTTTAATTTTCAAACATTTAATGTAAAACAATATGATTTTAGTATTTTGGCCTTGTCGGCCTTTTCATGACCTAAAAAGTAAATTTAGGTCATTGAACTGTATAAATTGAGGGTTTTTGACTCTCATTTTTTCATCATCTCTCACTCACCACTTGGTGAGGTCTGAAATTTGCGCCCTTCTTAGGGTTATAGGCTGAAATTTTGAGGTGCACTTGTTGAAGGAAGACTTTCTTGGCATATTTTGGCATTTATCTTGGTGGAAGGTATTACAACTAGGGTTTGCTATATGATTTCTTGGTTAAATGTAAGTGAATTTATGCAAAACTTCTTGATTGAATGGTTGTAGTGTTGTTTTCTTGCATTTATTATTATAATTTGCTGAATTAAACCTTAGGTGACAAGCACACATTGAAGGTCCTTGTCTCATGTCCCTATCAAGATTTTAAGCCATTTTATTTGCTGAAGAGAGATAGAGCCTTGCCATAGCAACACTCTATTGTTTCTTCTAGCCTAACCGTTTTACTCTTGTTGATTTAAGAAGGAGAAAAACGCACCAAGGCCTAGGTCACCTACACCTGGTGAGTGGTTTTTCCCTAGGGTTTTACTAGTGAAGCCTTGCTCTAGCAACACGTCACTTTCAAACTCTCTTGTCTTGGATCAATCATTTATTGAGCTAGCCGTTTTTGCCATTGAGCTAAAGGGAGGAGAGAGCACTGAGGCCTAGGGTTTCTACATCGAAGTGAGCCTCTCTCCCCTAGGGTTTTGTTGTTGAGGCCTTGCTTTAGCAACACCAAAACACTTTACCCTCTTGTCTTTAGTTTCACTATCACTTAGTCCTTCAGCCTTTGCGTCCTCTTTTTGACTCCATATACCCTAGGAACACACTGATCTAAACCCTTGTGTATTGAGTACTTTGATCTCAAACAACTTCCAAACACTTTGAGCAAACTCTTACTAACTTTTCTAACCCTAGCTTAAGACTAATTCTACTAACCTTAGTGCTGCCGTCATCTCCTTATGCTACAAACACCTTTTTGCAGCCATCGTTTTACTTTTAAATCAATTGAATGATTAGCTAAGACGTTGCTTCAAGTATTTTTACATGGATGATAAATAGCCATTGTGAAGCTTCATTAGCATTATTGTGAAGTGACGTATATATTGTAATCATTGCCATTATACAACTTTGATTTGGTTCAACAATAATATTGTTTATCAATTGCTTATCATCAGAAAGTCATTGATTATATGAAGTACTAACCAACAAGCAAGCTTGCACATATAGTTTCATTGTTGCTTTGTTCTCGGGCATGGATACTTCTTGGTTACTACTTCCGGTTATCTTTATTGGCTAAGGCGGACTTTCTGATTAGGTGGTGACTTGTGAGGGGGATTATTATCGCTTAGCCTTTCTAAGCTCTTTTGCCTTCTCAAAACCCCAGGTCACCGGGGACATCTCCCCTGGGCCTCACCTCCCTAAATAGAAAGAACCTTCACATCGAGGTGACAGTTTGTGGGATTGGTTCAGTTATGCCAGTTTGACCTCTTTTCATCCATCTCTTAGCCTAACTACAAACTGTGCGATAACATTTTGGCGCCGCTGCCGGAGAACACTGAATCAATTCTCCTCAAGAGGACACTTTTCGCTAAGCCTTGCCTCTAGAGTTTCTATCTTACAAGCTTACCTGGCGACTCCACTTAGGGTGTTTTCCCTTATCTTTTGATAGTTTCAAGAAAATTATCTTGCAACTTCACTGATGATGAAGCCAAGTATGACTTCACAATGGGATCCGGGAAACTACAAGCCTTTAGACATGAGTAAAACCCCGGGATACCCTAGACAAATGCCCCAAAAGTATGAAAAATGGCTCCCTAGATTCACTGGCATTGATGGAGAAAGACCCGACTATCACATGAGCAATTTTTGGGCTTTCTTTCAGCTCCACCCTGTTAGTGACGATGCTAAAGTCTTGGTAATGAAACTCTTCTTTGCGACTGTGCATGGAAATGCTAGAAGATGGTATGATAATCTTCCAGCCGCTAGCATCACATCTATGGACCAGTTAGAAGAAACCTTTCTCATGAGTTGAGGCATGAAATTGGAAGATATCCAATTATTACTTAAAGGACTCGAATACATAAGACAAACTAAGAATGAAACTGTCAGGGCTTTCTGGGTTAGGTTTCAAATGTTGCTATACCACATCCCTAAAAGCCATTATCCTGAAGAAAAGTACGTCTTGTATCTCTATACCAATGCACTCCTAGGGCATTTGAGCTTCCTCCTATATAAAAAGGGTCCAAAAACACTCACGGAAGCCCACAACATGGCCATGCGAATTGAGGTAAATCTCTCCTTGTCCAAAGGTAAACACTTTTCCTCTCTATGGACCAAAATCAATGATGATACCTTGGACACTCTCAGTTTGAAAAAACTAGTTTCCCTTGAAACCTTTACTGCTGATTCACAAGAAAGAAGGGAACAAGTTTTTAACCAACATAATGAAGACATGGTTGAGGAGCTCGAACTTGAGCAAATTGATGAAGTATCAACCTGTGCTCCTCCCTCTGATAAAGCCATCCACGGACCTTTCCTCTC
This sequence comes from Picea sitchensis, assembly GCA_010110895.2. Classification (NCBI taxonomy): domain Eukaryota; kingdom Viridiplantae; phylum Streptophyta; class Pinopsida; order Pinales; family Pinaceae; genus Picea; species Picea sitchensis. Next base: position 162,125 of record SNQJ01S0003369.1, on the reverse strand, counting down.
TGCACAAAAACAAGACGATGAGGTTAGTTGCTTTCCTTTTTAGGATGTTGATGATATCTTGTTCCATGATTCAGAGAGTGAAGGAGAAATGGAATTCCTGAAAGAAGTAGATCTTCCCTGCTGTACAATTGAAGATGAAGAGGCAGTGCATGAGGATGAAACAATAACACATGTTGAAGACAACCAAGTCCTCAAAGCTCTCGCACAAGAAGAAACAATAAGTTACCCTCCTCCCCAAGATTTTGATGATGCTCTACTTTATGATGAGGGAGATAAGGAGGAGACAAATGAGTCCTTGAATACTTCAAATCCTGCATGTTATGATACAGATAATGACATGGTTGATAACATTGATGAGTTCATACATGTTGGTAGATGTAGGTGGGATGTATTTGGTTGTGATATGGATCCCATCTATGACATCGAGAATCATTTCCAAGTGTTGCCTTTACAATTATCACAACAGGTTACTCTTGACCAGTGGCAATAAGGAGATGAGATTTTTGCCCATACTTTTCAAACACCCAAGGACGACCTAGTACCTTGTTTTCCTAATGATTTTCAGTCTTGCCTTGAGGGTTTTGATGAGTACTCCTTTGAGCACTTGATTTCTTTCCATGAGGATGTTTATCAACCACCGTTGTGCTTAGGTCTTGATAGGAGTAAGGACCTTCTTTGCCTAAAGAAGGATCCTTGTGACAACTTTCCCCAACCACCTCCGATTACTTTGCTTTGTTGTGTCTCTAGAGGTGTCGTTGGGGATTATGTTTTTGATGTTGAGTTTCCTCTGGGGAAAACCCTAGAGTCCAAGGGTCAGTTGAATACTACAAGTTTAAGTATATCATCTCAGTTTCTCAACTTTCCCTTGAGAGTTTGCCAGTCGTCTGCCAGATCTTTGTCGATCCCTTCCCGAGCTTCAGAGTGTGAGGATGTGCTGGGTAGCCAGTTTGCCGACCTTTTGAGTCAATGTTCTAAACCTTGGACTTTTCATGACCCCTTCTTGAAGTGGATTGAATAATTTCCTCAAGGATTGACTTGGCACGATTTTATCCCTCCCACCTGCCTCCATGAGTTAGACTTTATGGTTTCTGATGATATGATATATATTCTAACCCTTGTCATTTTTGTGCTTGACTTATCACTGTTTTGGTTTATGATGAAGCACAAAGGCAGGCATTGTGGGACATTGCTGGATCAGTTTCACTGGTCATTTGACTACACCTGACATCCAGCCAGCAGGTAAGCATAGGTAAGTAGGTAGGCATTTTTGCATTCATTGTATTATACCATCTGCATTGTAGGTTAGAATAGTTTGCTTTCACATTCACAATTATGATTGCTTTATTGCAGTCCTATATATATATATGCTGGGGTGGTATCACCACCCCAAACGGTTACTAATGTTTGCTATTGAGATCAAGGAGGTTGCAAGTTATGCCAGAGAAGCTGAGGTTCTCATGTGCTCTACGGTGAGCACATGTCCCCGAGTTGGAGCCACATGTTATCCCCCACTTTCAGGGATTACTAGGAGATTATGTCTCGAGGCCCACAGGTCCTAGACATGGAGTATCGAGAGCCAGATCGACTTGAGCATGGCCCTGGAGCACCCATCTTTTCTCCCTTTCAGTGCCTCCACTTTGTCAGCAGCAACAACAACATCCATCACCTTCGGCTTGGTCCTGTATCGGAGATGGTTCTTTCCCCACGAGGTAATGAGTCCAGGTATCATGGTATGTGTCACTCTAATCCTCAAAACCTTTGAATATGTGCATTTGATTCCTTTGTTTCTAATGGGTGCTTGGATCTTATGCTTGTCCGCTTGACCATGTCTGGGGGGAATGATAGGATGCCCTAGCAAGCTTATGTCCATAGGTTTTGAGTTGCCACTGGGGGGATTTCTGAAAAGCCATCGTCCGTTCCTGTCATACATACCACTTTCCATCTTATTTCCCGCTCACCCATCCCATTGCACTGGTCTGGGCATAGGGTTGGCCAATCATTTAGGGGTTGTACCTTACCTTGTGGGAAGAATGGGCTAAAGGCCTGGGGGGTAAAGGCAGCTGAAAATAAAAGCCTAAGAGTAAAACCTCGAGATGCTTCGCCCAAGGATCCCCGAGAAAGCAATAAAAGGCTTCTCAACAAAAAACAGAGGGACCCGTAAAAATAAATCAAGACCTAGTTGAGGGATGGGGGGTCTCCTCACGAGCCAACTCTTTAGGTCCATGGGTGCCTAACGGTATGACACTACCAACATCTAGTCACCACGCTAGGGTAGTGGCTCTTGGTTGCATGGCCAAGAGAAAGTGGGTCTCATCACGAGCCAACCTTCTCATTTTCGTGAAAGTACTTGTGGGTAACATTGCCGCCTCTGGTCACCAAGCCAGGGCAGTGTCCCTTGACTAGCTTCTTGAGAGAAAAAGCAATAAAAAGATAAAAAACAATAAAGACAAGACCTGGTTAGAGGATAGGGGTTCTCATCACGAGCTAGCCTATTAGGTCCATAAACATCTAGCGGTATGACACTACCAACATCTGGTCACCACGCCAGGGTAGTGGCTCTTGGTGGCATAGCCAAGAGAAAGGGCGTCTCATCACGAGCCAACCTTCTCATTTCTGTGAAATGTTTGTGGCTAACATTGCCACCACTGGTCACCATGCCAGGGCAGTGTCCTTTGATCAACATCTTGGAAAAATGAAGATTAAAAGGCATTAATGGGCTTGGAGATTTTTACATCCATGACAGGTGCAGCTCACCCTCCACAGAGGCACCCACCGGTAAACCATCCTTGCTATCACTGCACCTTTTGCCCAGGCATCCCCATCCACCTCACCTACTTGCATGACTTGGATTTGATCCTTTCTAGGAACAACCCTTTTCCAGTAGACTCTAGCCCAATAGGACGTCTTGTCATTTTCCCCAAACTTGTATTGCAGACTTGTATAATGCCTTTGAGCACTAGACTAGGGTAAAGGGGTTTTATGCACATGTTTAATAAATATTGATGATTAGATGTGATTGACATTGCTATGATCCCTGTGACTTATGAGCCCATGGAGGGCGTAGTTGTTGATGTGCAGGATCATGCCCGATGGACAGGTACACATGGGGAGATGATCAGTTTGGACCTCCATGGGGATGAAGAGCCCACCAGATGGATGCTGAGACCCCAGCAGGGGGCAAAGACAGGGCTGAGCGTTTGTATCGGGGAAGAGCAGAAAGAATCCACCAGAGGCAGCTGAGCAGACCTGTACCTAGGGGGGTTGAACCCTCTCCACAGGAATGTTGGCTTTGGAAGGCCCATGATGTCTCCCAGGATGCCCATGACGTCACCCAGCAGTATGGACGCTTTGGGAGGCATCTTTGGCACGTGTGGCAGCTTGGAGAAGCCCAAGGAGGTCTAATGTTTTGCACCAGGAGGTTGCATTTACCCTAGAAGGGGCTAACGTCACCCTAGAAAGGGGATGACGTCTCTCTATTGCTTGATTAGGGTTTAATTTTCAAACATTTAATGTAAAACAATATGATTTTAGTATTTTGGCCTTGTCGGCCTTTTCATGACCTAAAAAGTAAATTTAGGTCATTGAACTGTATAAATTGAAGGTTTTTGACTCTCATTTTTTCATCATCTCTCACTCACCACTTGGTGAGGTCTGAAATTTGCACCCTTCTTAGGGTTATTGGCCGAAATTTTGAGGCACACTTGTTGAAGGAAGATTTTCTTGCCATATTTTGGCTTTTATCTTGGTGGAAGGTATTACAACTAAGGTTTGCTATATGATTTCTTGGTTAAATGTAAGTGAATTTCTGCAAAACTTCTGGATTGAATGGTTGTAGTGTTGCTTTCTTGAATTTATTATTATAATTTGCTGAATTAAACCCTAGGTGACAAGCACACATTGAAGGTCCTTGTCTCATGTTCCTATCAAGATTTTAAGCCATTTTATTTGCTGAAGAGAGATAGAGCCTTGCCATAGCAACACTCTATCCTTTCTTCTAGCCTAACCGTTTTACTCTTGTTGATTTAAGAAGGAGAAAAACGCACCAAGGCCTAGGTCACCTACACATTGTGAGTCGTTTTTCCCTAGGGTTTGACTAGTGAATCCTTGCTCTAGCAACACGTCACTTTCAAACTCTCTTGTCTTGGATCGATCATTTATTGAGCTAGCAGTTTTTGCCATTGAGCTAAAGAAGGAGGAGAGAGCACCGAGGCCTAGGGTTTCTACACCGAAGTGAGTCTTTCTCCCCTAGGGTTTTGTTGTTGAGGCCTTGCTTTAGCAACACCTCAACACTTGTCTTTAGTTTCACTATCGCTTAGTCCTTCAACCTCTGCGTCCTCTTTTTGACTCCATATACCCTAGGAACACACTGATCTAAAGCCTTGTGTATTGAGTACTTTGATCTCAAACAACTTCCAAACACTTTGAGCAAACTGTTACTAACTTTTCTAACCCTAGCTTAAGACTAATTCTACTAACCTTAGTGCTGTCGTCATCTGCTTATGCTACAAACACCTTTGTGCAACCATCGTTTTACCTTTAAATCAATTGAATGACTAGCTAAGACGTTGCTTCAAGTATTTTTACATTGATGATAAATAGCCATTGTGAAGCTTCATTCACATTTATTGTGAAGTGACATATATATTGTAATCATTGCCATTATACAACTTTGATTTGGTTCAACAATAATATTGTTTATCAATTGCTTATCATCAGAAAGTCATTGATTATATGAAGTACTAACTAAGAAGCAAGCTTGCGCATATAGTTTCATCGTTTCTTTGTTCTCAGGCATGGATACTTCTTGGTTACTACTTCCGGTTATCTTTATTGGCTATAAGCCGAACTTTCTGATTAGGTGGTGACTTGTGACGGGGATTATTATCACTTAGCCTTTCTAAGCTCTTTTGCCTTCTCAAAACCCCAGGTCACCGGGGATGTCTCCCCTGGGCCTCACCTCCTAAATAGAAAGAACCTTCCCATCGAGGTGACAGTGGGTGGGATGGGTTCAGTTACGCCAGTTTGACCTCTTTTCATCCATCTATTAGCCTAACTACAAACTGTGTGATAACAAGCTTCAGACGTAAACCAATGTTGTTCCACATCGTCTCTTCCCACCCCATGAAATGCGGGAAGTCTCAGAGTTGAATCTTGGTTCACCATACTCAATCTAGAAATGTATTCTTGAAATGTAGTCTCTTTCTTGCGAAGTATTGCTGACTTCGACTTCGACTTCACTCTTGTCTTCTCCTTCTATTTCTTCTAATCTGTCTACTTTTACTTCTCTCACATCTGCACGTTTTTAGGTGTTTTCTTCTTGATGACAAATGCACAAGCGGGGTGGTTCAAAGAGGGGGTTTCTCCATACTCTCTCATCTTCTTCGGTGAGGGATCCAAGAGAGCTCCCTATATCTAGCCATGCAAGCCTGCTCATAATTGCCAAAGCCTTTGCTCCTTCTTGGAGGGCTCAATCGCTATCTTCTGCTATATTGGCGCTACTTCTCTGCTCCCCATCTTCGTTTGATGTGAATACATCTCTTACTAGCCAAGGGGATCTGACTTCGTTTTCTTCGATCCTACTCTCACTACTTTTGGTGTCCTCTCTTGATACTTCACTCCTAATGTCGTGTCTCTTTGACGACCTCTCTTCTTCTGCACTTCTCTCTGGCACCGTACACCCTTTTGCTGTAGTCTCTCTTCCCTTCATCTTGGATTTGACTACTCGTTCTTCACCCCTTGCTATCTTTTCTTCGCTTCTCTAGTCGACTTGCCTCCTTGGCTTGGCTCTTCTTGTGTACCTCTCGACTCTTCTTTTCCTCTGCTCTTCTGGGTCCATTTTCTTCTGATCTCCTCTCAACTTCTTTTGGATCCATTCTTTCTTTCATCTTCTCTTCTTCCCCCTTCCTTCCATCCCCCCCCACCTCCGCGCGCGCGCGGGGGGCGGGGGGTGGGTTACTCTGTCGTCCTATCGGTCTCCATGGGCATTAGCCCCTTCTCTACGAAAAACATTTTTATCCATAGGGGGATTTCTTCCAATATTTTCCTTTTAGGGTTGACTGTAATTTTTTTCCAGTGTTGTTGAAGGATTTGCTACACTCAATAGTAAACTCGACAATATACCCTTCCTTAACTTGGTCGAACCAGAATTTGACGGCTCTGCCCCATTTATTATCCACATATCTTAGCCTATTGACTGCATCTTGGTTCTAAACCAGTGATTCTTGGGCTCCCCATACAGAGTTAATCTTTGTCTGTCTCTTTATTCACTCATGCAATAAACAAGGAAACTCATCAAAGAAAATTTAATGCAGATCTATGTATATGTTCCTTTGTTTCCATTGCTTGACGTTGATATGCAAGTTCTTTGTCTCTCGTCACACAAACTCGTCTTCCTTCTCAAAGAGTCAGTCTTGTATCTCCTCCTTTGAGGGTCTCCACATCATGTCCTTCCTTCAACATGTAGCACAAAACCTTTAGGTCCCTACAATAGAACCAATTGTTGGCTGTTTGTTCGGGGTTGTTTTAGACGTAGGGTTTGGAATGCTTGACCAACAAGTACCCCATAGCGTCCAGATATTCAATCTCTTTACAAACCATGGAGATAAGGCCATAATACATAACAAATCCATGATAGAAGAGTGGATAGGTCAACGAGACCCCCAATGATTCTCCCAAGATGAAGTAATGTGAGCTTAAAATGATAAGAGGTCCACCATAAAAGCATGCTCAAGCTCACACGTGTGGTCTCCCAAGGTGGACGACTCAATCAAAAAGGTGTGAAGAGGCATGTGTAGGGGCTCCAAAGTGAAACGTTCTCTCCAAAGGGTGTAACATTTCATCCCCCAAGTGTAAAGTCACCTCCAAAATGTATGGGAGGGTTATCATTAGCCCTTATCACATGTACTAGTACCCAAGAAGAGAAGTATTTCCCCAGAAACCCATCAACGATCATGTGTAATTATAGATGGTATGGTTTGAGGTCTAACTTCATGAGTGGTATGCAATGTGCATAGTCATGTGAGGTTATGTAAGATATTCATCCACATGAGTGCCTTTGTAATGAGGGAGCGCTTATGCAATGAGTTGCCCTTTCCTCGACACCTTGTCTTTCCAAACCCCCCTTTTCTCTTTTTTTTTTATTCATTTGAACTTTTTTGGCTTTTGACTTTTGTTTTACTTTATTTAGTCCTTTTTTTTAGGTGTGCATTCATTGCATAGGACTTGGGTGATGACCTTATAGCGCAGGGGCATTCCTTATGCTTTAGTTTTTTTGGTTCTTTGGCATTTCTTTTCTTTTCATTTCTTTGCTTTTTGATATTTGCATCCTTCTCTCTTTTTTTTAAAATTTTGCTACATCAACCTTGAGCATTCAAGCTCCTTCTTCTCATGGGATTATGAGGCATGAAACCTATATGTGTGACATATGCCAACCAACCCAAAAGCAACACAATAGAAATAGGGAAAGAGGGAAAACGTGAAGTATGGGTTAAGATATGGACATGTTACCCCGATCAAAACACCCCGGTAGCACAACTCTACCCAAGAGTGACAACACTTATCTAGGAGATGATGATTACCACCAAGGTGAAACAAGGCAAAAGGCACAAATTTAGAGCATCGTGATCCATTATTCTATTCAACCCATGGCCACTACTTTCATGTCAAATGCATAAGGCATTAACACTTAATATGGAGCAATGAAACAAGGTACCTCATGTAATGTCTGGCACCATAATCATCAATTGAGAGTGAGCTGAGCAAATGTGGGAAGCATCATCGCTCAACTGTCTGTGGATAACCATGGATCTCGTCTGCGAGACTAATGTTTGTGATATGGATCATAGGAGAAAAAATCTCCTCTAGTTATCCCTTGATGTGAGTGGGTAACATTTGGCTCCAACATGGGGACATGTGCTCACCATAGAGTGCATGAGAACCTCGACAATCTCTAGAACTCCAAGACATGCACTTTGCATCAATCTAAAAAGTCACGCTACATCTCATCTTAAAACCATTAGCAAAAAAGGGGAGGGGGATACGATTCCCCTGTTATATGGAAAATATAAATGAAATGCGACAAAGATCTTTATTTCATTATACATATAATTGTTTTTAGACAAGACTAAATCAAAATGCAACTAACTATAAATGCATAAAGTCAAGCAATAATTGAAGATAAACAAGTAAGAAAACACATTCAAAATTCATAAAGGAAACACACAACATGACCTACAACTATCCTACTCTACTCTTAAGAAAGAGAATGTTAAGTAAAATCATACAACCAACGAAGCCACCCTAGAATCTCATCGATGTCAAAAGTTCTATCCTTGTGTTTAGTTATGAACCAAAACAATGACATATCAAGTACACGATGATCATGAGTCGGTACAAACATTACATCACGATCAAACATAGAATCAACTCATAAGAACGAATAAGAGTAACAAAATCATGCCAATATTGACATGTGCATCTACAAGCTTGCTCTATCTATTTTTAAATGGGGCTGCAATATAACAACGATGACTTATCCTTGCTCCAAGCAAGGCCTTCATAATGCAACCCTTGCATCTTACAAGGCTGATCCACATACTTCAAGAAATGGCCAACTTGGCTTTCATGTATGATGTCACTTTCAAAGGCTTGAGATTGAATCTTAAGAAATCTCAAAAATACCTCATGGTTGCTTGACAAAGTTGTGGAGGAAAAATGGGGTGTAAATTCAATTCTTGAAATATTTTTTTACTCCCAATGTAGTGTCTGTCTCCCTTCTATATGTGGCTGAAAATTATTACAACAAATCATAAGTGGAAAACACTTTTGCCCCATAGATATTTTATCACCAAAAACACAATTGCCAGTTGCATCTCCAATGACATATTGAGGACAAGATGAAGAAAAAGATGGCTGGAAATTTTTGCTATGAAATACTTGCTGCCCTGTGTGAATCACAACCCCATTAGAGTGTTCTAATGCTGATTTGACACATGAATGTTCACCAAAATTTGAGCATAGGGGTGGGTGATTTATTTTTCAAATTTTTACCTTCATAAAACAACTCCAAGTACTTATCATACTCCATAGAATATGGTTGGAAATTGCCATGAGAAAATTGTAATAAATCATCCCTAGATGGTTGAAACCACTGTTGAATATTGTCGGCGATATAACGTAAGTGTCG
>SNQJ01S0003369.1:132994-148156 GCA_010110895.2 Picea sitchensis | reverse complement strand
CTATTCATAACGTCCCTGAAATCTGTCGGGAACGTCTTGGGGACGGCCAGCAAGTCCCCGAGTCCCCAATGAAGTCCCCAACAATTTGGGTAAGTTTCCTAAGGGTCCCCAAGTCCCCGGTACGCGGGAACGGCGGGTACGCAGGTTGTTTTGGGGGGGACGGGTCCCCGTGCAACATAGGTTGGAAGTGATCATGAAAATTTTCTGAAAATGCATTTGCTAAAGATGGCTGATCTAAAGGAAACAATTCTGCAATTTTGTCTCTAGAATTATCATCAGTATCATAAATAGGATCCCCATCAAAATGAAAACAACTCGTATACCATTTGTCTTTCAATATGTAGAAAGTCATCAATATTTTCAATCTTATGATCATCATGTTCTTCATCGAATGAGAAATTGACCAAATCCAAGGGTTTTCCTAAAAACTCTTCATTTTCCAAATCATCAAAGGATGCAGTTCATAACTCAAAAACTTGGAAAGGAGTACAACTTACCACACCCTTGTCTTCATGTGAAGTAGAGACGAAAGCTTGGATGCCCTCATCTCCATTAAATGGAGGAGACAATACCTTCTCAAACTATCGTCACTTGAGGGTTTTTCTTCAAATTCAATCTTCTCAAAATCATAACAATAAAGATCATCAAATTCATAATTTTGAGAAGATCTAAAACTTACCAAATTCTCATCTTCAGAGGAGGTGTGCTCTCTCCAATAGTGTCTTCTTCATGGACTTGATCTTCAAAGTGATGTGCTTCATCAAAGTCTTCTTCAATGAATTCATGAGGTGGCTCTTGCTCTTCTTCAAATATTTGATAACTTTTGTTATCTTCACACTTTTGATGCTTTAGGCCTTCAATGGGAACTTGGAGTGTTTGATCTTCAAATTCCTCATCAAAATTTTCATTTATGGAATGATGAAGCCCTTCATCAACAAGGTCATGTTCTTTAATGTGATCTTCATCTACATGCTCCTCATGTGCTTGATCTTTGATTGGGTCAAAGGAGCTTTTTCTTCTTGCTCTTGATCTTCAATGGAGTCTTAAGGTGGCTCTTGTTCTAGCATGGGAATATAAAAATACTCTTCATCAATATACTCTTGATGTGATCGATTCTTCATACGATCACATAATGCTTCTTCATATTCATGTATGGCTACCATGATGTTTTCAAGGATCCCTTCATACTCTTGATAGTGAGGACCCCAATGTTTGAGGAAAACTCAGAGCAAACCTTCAAGATAAGTTATTTTCCTTGGACCACTACAATAGTTGACCCATCTCAGTTGATCTCCTTCCTAAGAAAGTACGAGTAGTCTTATTAAGACATCCTCATGTCTTTCATTCAACTTTGAAACATATTTCACAAATGATATGATATATCACATGTGGAATAGCAAAAATAGCATCACCATCAAATTTTGGAATATTCTTCTTCCATTTTGGAGGGTGCTTATTTGGGCATCCTTGAATATCCTTAATATCAAAAGGAGGATACAATTCATGAAATTCCAATGGTGCCATATTTTTCACTTGACGTACAACTTGATATGAAGTTAGTAAATAGGAGATGATACCTCATACCAAACATATGTGTGGAATTGCTAAGGTGAATCTCAAATGCCTTAACAATGATCCTTGATTCACCTTTCAAGCACATAGGTCTTTAAAATGTGCATATGGAAAATGGCTTCTTCTGTCAATGGAGTTGCTAGATGAGTAAATTTAGATAAGGCTTTGGTTTGAACTCATCAAAAGGGTTGAAGCATAGTCTTAGGATTTCCAAGGAGAAGGACTCAATTCTTCCTGTCAACGACACCAAAATGTTATCCTACAATCTTGCACCTTAGTGCAAAGCTTTCACAAGATACAAAATGAGTGGAACATTAGAAGTGTTACCACTGTCACCTAGGCAACAACTTCCCTCGTTTTAGTGAAAGATGGATCCAACACAAGGGAGGCTTCCCTAGTAGCCTTTAGGGTTCCTAAGGAAAGACACAATCAAGTCTATGGTCTCCTATATAGCTACCCAATTTATCACCAACTAAATATATCAAGCAAATTATGGATTAGGTGGTTATTCAAACTTAATTCCAGATTTGGTTTTAATGTGCTTTAAAAATATTTTAGGAAGTTTATCTAGTTACTATTCAATGCAAGATGATCCCCAAACGCTACAAATTCGAAAATTACTAATAGCTATTATAAAACTTGTGTAGAAGATAAATAAATTGTAGCAATAAGCAAGTTATAACAACAATACAATTCAGCCCATTCAACAGATTATAATCAAGGGAAATTTAGTGCTAAAACAATAGGTAAAACTAGGGTTTCAAGTAACTTGTCAATTCTGAAAATTGAAGAGCTTGTAGCAGCCCAAAAAGACCAAGACGTCCAGCTCTAAAATGATGCAATAAAAATCAGCTAGGGCAAGGTTCCAAGAAAAATGTTTTTTAGGTCAAAAATATGTGGGGAACCTCTAGACTTCTAGGGTTTTTTTGATGGTTGAAAATTAAATATAAGCTGTTAAGACCCTAGAATTACCCTAAGACAAATATAATTTGAATTTTAGAATTTATGATTGATAGGAGGAGAGTAGTGCCTAGTTCTACTATTTTTTTGGGCATATGGGGTAAACTAAGGACCCTCTTGAGAGGATGTAAGTAGATCTAGGGTGATATCTAGGGTTGTCCACTACAAACACTAGAAGATCCACCTAGTGCCTTACAGACTTCAAGATAGTTTAAAGGAAGATACTCCACTAGTAATCTTCCAAGAGTTGTGAAGAAGGGACTTGTTCAAGAAAGACACCAAGAGAGTGCACCACTACCACTAGAGAAGTACAACTACACTTAAAATCATCCATAAACATCCATTAGATCAAGTGAGACCACTTACTCAAGAAATCGATTCATCTTCAAAAGTCTAGCCATGAACATCCATGAAACTTGAAAAGCCATCCACAAGACATCATCCTCAAGAAGTCACTCTAGTTATCCATCGATAGAAAATATAGAAGAGAAGAAGTAGACAAGTAATGTTCTCCACAAGTTCTAGCAATGATTTACAAATGAGAAGTGCTTCTTTATTTACATTAGAGATCTAACACCCTTCTCAATAATATATCAATGTTTTCCTAGCTTAAACCCTAAGAAAATATAATAATGCCTTTATCTCTTTACAAACCCTAGAGATAAGGACATAATACATAAAAAATCCATGATACAAGAGTGGATAGGTAAACAAGACCCCCAACGATGCTCCTAAGATTAAGTAAAGTGCTCAAAATGCTAAGATGTCCACCATAAATGCATCCTCAAGCTCACATGTGTGGCACGTGTGGTCTCCCAAGGTGGACATCTCACTCAAAAAGGTGTGAAGAGGCACGCGTAGGGGCTCCAAAGAGAAACGTTCCCTTCAAAGCGTGCAATGTTTCATCCCCGCAAGTGTAAAGTCACCTCCAAAAGGTGCAACGTCCCCTCAAAATGGTGCCATGTCTTGTCACAAAGTCCTAGGTCATCTCAAAAGTGTGATGTCCTCAAGGAAATCCTAACGTCCTCCATAAAGTGTGGGACTACCTCCATCAAGTGTGTAAAATGGTCTCCTCAACGTCTTCCAAGGAACCAAGGCTCATATCCATGTCATGTCCATGCAAAGTACATTGTCCTAGGAGGGGCTCAAGTGACCCAATGTGACCATCAATCTCGAGGCATGTACACAATTCCAATTCAACATAATAAATGAGTCATGTCAATTGTAAACGCCATTAGGTAGTTCACATTAAGCACCATCTTCAAACTTCACAATAACTCATAGAATTCATACAATTTGCCAAGTTTAGGTATGGGGGGGGGTTATCATTAGCCCCTATTACATGTGCCACTACCCAAGAAGAAAAGTATTTCCCAAGAAACCCATCAAGGAGCATGTGCAATGATATATGGTATGGTATGGGGTTTAACTTCATGAGTGGTATGCTAGTCAATAGAGGTTATGTAAGATATTCATCCACACGAGCACCTTTGTAGTAAGGGAGTGCTTATGCAATGAATTGCCCCTTTCTCGACATTGTGTCTTTCCAAACCCCCCTTTTCCCTTTTTCTTTATTCATTTGACCGTTTCTGGCTTTTGACTTTTGTTTTACTTTATTGCATAGGACTTGGGGTGATGGCCTCATAGCGAGTGGGCATTGCTCATGCTTTATTTCCTTTGGTTCTTTGACATTTTTTTTCCCATTTCTTTGCATTTTGAACTTTGCATGTTGCTCTTTTTATTTTTTTTATTTTTCATTTCTTTTCATTTTGATCTTTGCATGTTGCTCTTTTTTATCTAGCTACATGGACCTCGAGCATTCAAGCTCCTTCTTGTCATGGGATTATGAAGCATGAACCTATATGTGTGACATATGCCAACCAACCCCTAAAGCAAGGCAATGGAAATAGGGAAAGACGAAAAATGCCAAGTATGGGTTAGGATATGGACATGTTTCCCCTATCAAAACTCCCAGTGGTACAACTCTACCCAAGAGTGACAACACTTATCTAGTAGATGATGATGTCCACCAAGGTAGAACAAGGCAAAAGGCACAAATTTAGAGCATCATGATCCATTATTCGAGTCAACACATGGTCACTACGTTCATGTCAAATACATTCATCAGATGAGAGTGAGCTGAGCAAATGTGGGAAGCATCAACGGTCAACTGTTTGTGGAGAACCATGGATCTCATCTGCGAGACTATTGTTTATGATATGGATCATAGGAGAAAACATCTCTAGTTACCCCTAGATGTGAGGGGGTAACAGGGCTGAGTTTTGGAGGATGAAAGACTAGTCCCAAGTTGTAACCACTCGTCCTAATTTTCCTAGAGTTCAAAGAAACAACAAACCATCCCTTCAATAGTGAAATAAAAAGGTCTTTGCTTTCTAGGGCCCTTTTCTAATGTGGCGAGTCTAATCCCTTGATGTTTAATGACATGATCATCTAGAAATATAGAAAGTGCCTATTCTTGCTTTCTAAGAGCCATGACAATGGTCTTCTATTTTCCCTTTTGGATTTCTCTCTTTTCTTTCTCTTGGGTAATTGATAGGATGGACTTCCTCCCGGTAGTAGGTTGTGTTATCAACTTGTTGTGCCCAAAGCACTTACTTTGCAAATTACATTCTAAACCAAGCCTTGCCTTCATAGTTTTCACATATTCAAGGATTCCTTCACACTTGGCCAAATTTCCCTAAACTTTTCAACGCTTGGAACCCTTCACAAATATTTAAAAACTTGGCCTTTTCGCCCTTGTTCAAATTTAGCTTTCATCCCGATCTACAAATTAGACCCACCTTCGCCTTTTCGAGATGTTGCTTTTGATTCCTCAATCAGACCCCCTTCTCACTGTTCGAGCTGTTTCCTTGTCTTGATTTCAAGATCTGGCTTTATTCCTCAATCGGTTCCCCCTCTCACTATTTGAATTGTTGTCACCTTGGCCGATTTCAAGACCGGGTCCTTTATAATTCGTTGGAAGCATTGCCTTGGCCGATTTTGAAGATGGGCCTGAGTCCTCAAATTGGGTCCCCTTTCCACTTATCAAACCGTTTCCTTGGTAGATTTCTAGATCGGGTTTGATCCCTCAATCGCCCCCCCTACTCACCGTTCGAACTATCGCCTTGGCTCGATTTCAAAATTTAGTTTGATTCTTCCAGCAGACCCTATATAACTAGTTTGAATCATTACCTTGGTCGATTTCCAAGATCGGGTCGGATTCCTCAAATCGGGCTCCCTTTCAACTAATCGAACTGTTGCCTTGAATGATTTCAAGGTCGGGTCCAATTCCTCAATCGAGCCCCTTGCTCATTGTTCCAGTTGTCACCTTGGCTCAATTTCAAAGTTCAACATGGTTCTTCAAACAGACTCCCTATCATCAGAGTTTGAATGTTTTCAAAGGGAAATGAAGGTCCGTACTCCAAAGAAATAGGTGTCACTATGAGGAGAAAACATCTGGCAAAGAATT
The DNA here is from genome assembly GCA_010110895.2 of Picea sitchensis. Lineage (NCBI taxonomy): Eukaryota > Viridiplantae > Streptophyta > Pinopsida > Pinales > Pinaceae > Picea > Picea sitchensis. The sequence continues at coordinate 142,155 of SNQJ01S0003369.1, read as the reverse complement.
TCCACATGGGCAACATAATCGTTTGCAAGAGCTGTCACCTTGGTTTGATTTCAAAGTTCAACCTGATTCTTCAAACAGAGTCCCTATCATCAGAGTTCGAATGTGTTCAAAGGAAAATGAAGGTTTGTACTCTGAAGAAACAGGTGGCACCATGTGGAGAAAACACCTGGCAATGAATCTCCACGTGGGCAACATAATCGTTTGCAAGATGGAACTTGCATGCGTGGCCCTAATTTTCTGAGGTTAAGAGAAAGTGGTGGCCCCAAAGTACGATTTAATGAAAAGTTTGGTTAGCAGCCCGCGAGATTGAGGGATTTAGAGAGAGTGGTGGCCTCAAAGATGCTTTTCGAACCAAATAACGGGTGCGCCTTTTCCAAAATAATGTATAAGTAAGAGAATTTTCACTTTTCGCTAGAAGGTTTTTCATTCAAGAGTTCAATTTTTTAGCAGTTGAAGAGGGAAAAACAGAGAGGTCATCAGAAATTGAAGATTTTCCTGGAGCATCACGATTTTGCATCCGCAAATGGCTTTCTCCTCCTTCCACTTTTCATCTCCTTCATTCTGATTATTGTAAGCATTTTTTGAGTAGCAAGTTTTGTAGAGGGAAGCAAGAAGGCTCAGGATAGTGATTTTGTTATCCCAACCAGTGTTACCGGGAGTGCCTCCCCCTTGCACCCAGGCCTGAAACCGCGTTTCGAGCAGGAGCACGCTCCCAAAAACAGGGAGCATGCTCCCAAAAACAGGGAGCATGCTTCGGGCAGTTTTGATACAATCCCTGCCCTTTTGGGAGCACCATGCTCCCTGGGATGCTCCCAAAGGCTGGGAGCACACTCCCAAGTCGCTCCCTAATGGTAATGTTAAATTCTTAAAGTAAAAGTTGACATTTCCTTTATCTTTATAAAAATGAAAGATAAAGGAAATGTCGACTTTTACTTATATTTTTAACATTACCATTAATTGTTTTAGGATGTTTGAGAGTGGTTCCAACCTCATTGGACTTCATATGGAGAAAGTAGAATTTCATATCCCATTCAAAATTCAGCAGACTTAACAGTTTTCAGGATTTCAGGATTGATGAGATTGCATCATTTTCATTGGATTGTCACGTATGAGGGTATGTGATTGGGATTTAATCAAGAGCACTAAGCCCTTGATTTAATCCGGACTCAGGACATGATTTGGTATTGATGTGTGATGTGTCACTAGATTTCTTATACATATCAGTTTTCTTTTCATATTTATGTGGCAGTGTGTTTATTTGATGTTGTTGTTGCTTTACATTTTTAAAAAACTGGAAAAAATGATTTTTTGTATATTTTTAAGTTTATTGATATTTGCTGAAATTTTATGATATTTTCCCCAATGTTGCTGATAAGTTACTTTCTGGATCCTTGGCTATATATTTGCCAACCCGATGTTTGCAAGATTGCTGTTGATTGTTCTGGATACCTTGGGATGTGAGAGCCAGCTCCTTCACACGCTTGTAATGAGCCATCAACCTGCACAGACCCTACCATCTAACGTTTGTGAAATGGTTGAAGTGATTTCTTTTTGGTGTTGGGCCAATTTTAAAACAGTTATCAGATGTGCAATTTTAGCAGAGAAATTGGAATTTCTCTATTGGAAAATAGTCTGGAGTACATTTTTACTAGGGAAAAAAGAGTTTGGGGAGAGTCTTGAAAGATGATTCACTAGATAAGATAAGATAAGATAAGATAATATAAATTTATTAATGTCCAACACATGACCACTGAAGTAGGTCAGTGGGACTATTTTAGGTACCATGATGTCTACCCAAAGCGGGAGCGGTAAAATGGCTCCTATATAAAGGAAAGAAACAAGAAGTAAAATAACAATCTAATCTACATGTTCTAGAGGTTGGTTTTGCTAGATTTACATCAAGAATAATTAGCTTCTGTTAAGAGAAATGCATCTGAAATGCTTTGGATGCTGTATGTACCTAATTAAGGTATAATTATGATGATATTTATCAATGAGATAATATAATTAACTAAAATGTCATGGTTATGAGTTGCAGAAATTCACTAAGGGCTATGATGAACGTTAATATTGATTTCTAACTTGCTTTATTCATTCATTATTGGTTGCTTGACATTCTATTTTCAGACATTATGTTTTCTGACAGTCTACCCGCCTGATAATTGGGTAAAGTGCATGTGGGCCGCTTCTTAAATGGATTTAACAACCTTTGGGTCTGCTAGACATGTGCTTGTGTCAATAAATTTTAAGCAAGATTTTTTTAACAAGTAACAACTACTAAGAAGCAAATTTTCCCATATTTTGCCATACCTTAAATCTTCTTTGTATTTTTGTGAATTTTTTTGTCATATTTCTTGTACCTCTCCTACCTGTTAAGTTGTAACTCTTCTGTTAAGAAGGATGGACAATTGCATAAAACTAGTAAGATCCAGGAGCTGGAATACTCTATAGGAGCAATATGCAAGTGCCGATTGTCCATTAAGAATCCCCTATTGAGGTTTTATGTTCAATTTAGGCACCTTTCTGAATGTATGGGTAAATTTTTCTTGTCGGGTTGGTTTCAATGGACTCAATTTGGCTTAGGACAAACAGTTGACTTTCCAATACCTATCCCTCATTGTGACCTGCCAGATTTTATTGAAGAGGGTAAATGTTTTATGAATTTGACCTTTTCTGGTTTGCCATCACCAGAATCCGGTCAGGCAATCGTTGTTGAAATTACAATTTTGGATTGATGAGATTGCCGTTTTTAATGCATAAACTGATTCAGCACCCTCAAACACCCCTCTACTGCAACTGGATTGTGCAATGTTAACATCTGATATCTGTGATTCTATCAATCCAAAATGATTCTTGCTGGATTTTAGGCCAAAATGCCAGTTTCTCCTCATTATTTTGAATGGCCGGAAAAGGACCATTTCGTCGCGTGTTTGAGATTACTGTGGTTTATTTATTAGAAAGAGGTTGGTTGTTCTAAGATCTGTTACTGCTGATTCTTGCTATTGCATAAACTTCCTTTAGTTTCTGACTCTGCAGGACTCATTATGTCAAATTGATCTGTGCTACAACAATAGCTAGACTCTATTTAGTGCTTAAGGTCTTCTCCTTTTGACCCTTGGCCATCTCCAATGATAATTTTGACATTGGCTAGAGTTCCAAGTTTTCTTATTGCTTATTATGGCCTTTTGGGAAAACTTTCTGTCTTGTGTCTTCTCTTGCGTTGACGTGTCAAATTGATCTAGGCTATAATAATACTAGGAATCTATTTAGTCTTTTAAACTTTAAAGTATGATACTTTTGACTCTTGCCTTTATGCCTCTACTTTTGCAACTTCTCTTGACTTTCTCTTCTCTTGGATGAAACTGTCAAACTGGTATCTGTAACAAATTGGATATATATAAACAGGAGAACAATTTAAATGAATGTTCGTGTAATGCAATGGGTTAGGTTATTTAGAGTTCTAATTTCGCTCTATTGTTTCTGTTTTGACTTATTCGGCAATCAGTGTAGCAGTTTTCTGGCCTTATTGAATCTATATTGCTCCAGAGAATTTTCATTTTAAAATCTGGGGTCCATACATTGAATGACATAACATTTTAAATTCAGTCACTGTTTTTAAGAAATGGATAATGTTTGAAAGTTTTTTCTTCATGATTGTGATATATGTCTTTTGCATACTCTTCTTTTTAGAGATTTGTTTGCAAAAGATTGAAGATTTAATTATTTGTTTATTTTGGGAGCTTGTACAGGTTTTTGCATTTGGATCAGTACCACTAAAAACATATCTTCCTGATGGCGATGTTGACTTAACCACGATCAGCAGTTTTCAAAACATTGAGGATAAATGGGCAAATGATGTTCGCGTTGTCCTTGAAGGAGAAGAGCACAACAAGCTTGCTGAATTTAGGGTGAAAGAAGTTCAGTACATCCATGCTGAGGTCAGTTTCTTATTCTTGCCATATTTGTTTTTTCTCTACACTGTGGCAGGTGTTACGTTTGTTAAATTTTTCTGTTATGTGTTTGTTAAAATTAAGTCATAGTACATACCCCAAATGAATGCTCAGGGTTATTTCTTCATGCCTTGTTTTTTTTCTTTCGAAGACTTGATGATAAGCCAGACAGACGCTTCTGGCCCAAAATTTCTAATTTTTTCATAACAACACACCACAATATGCATTTTCTATTTTGCATATTTTCTCAGGCCTGTATTGTAGTGTTTTCCCTCTCTTCAAGGTATGCACCAGTGAACTAATGAGCTTGCCCTCCTTTTGGGTATGGTTAGGGTTTGCTCTCTCCATTTTTGGGAAGTTGATTTGGTGAATGTCTTGGTGCACTGGGATAACTGTGAGAGAATTCATAAGTGGATAGACTATAGTGATTGCAAATTCAAGGAGCTGGTATGAACCTCCAATGCCATGGTGACGTGGGTGCCTAATTTGAGTCCTGAGTTCTGCCAACTCAAACTCAAGGTCAAAATCATATGTTGTTTGAGGCGCTTGCTAGTTTTATTCAATTTGTCTAGTTAGCAAGATTGTGGAATTGATGATTTTAATAACCGTTTTTTAGTTTTAAATCCTCTTGGCAAGTGTAGAGGCCAGAACCATATTAAAACTTAGAGAATTGAGGCAAGACCACATTCAATATCATATATAACTCATCGTAACTCTTTCGGACTAACTGCATAAAATAATTGATGTATAAATCACAATAGAAATGTACTAACTATTTTTGATAATGATGAAACTATCTGACTTAGAAAATCAGATTGAAACAAAGACCATGCTTTTGGAGAAAACATATGTAATGGTAGCCCTCTCACTGTGAGACCGAGCATCAATAGTCAATCCTCCTTTGATGCTCATTTATATGTTCTGTGCAAAAACTTCTCTTCTATGCTTATCATCTTTTTGTAGTTGGTCTATATTGTACTCCACAATGAGGTGGCACTCACCTGAGCCTATACCATGCTGGCATCATTGTTTGAGCACTAAAGATTAACATTGGGATTTGTTTTTATGGCAACAGGTCAAACTTGTGAAGTGCCTAGTTGAAAATATTGTAGTAGATATCTCCTTCAATCAGCTTGGTGGTCTGTGTACACTTTGCTTCCTTGAGAAGGTAAACTGCATTGAGACTATTTATATTTGTGCTCAGGGCAGATAAAAATGCTTGCTGTGCCTAGTTGCATTTACTTTGTTAGAATACAGAAAAGGTAATTTAGTAGAATTGATAGGGAGGCTACTGTATTTTCAGGTTGATCGGAAGATTGGCAAAGACCATTTATTCAAGCGTAGTATTATACTGGTTAAAGCATGGTGTTATTATGAAAGTCGAATACTTGGTGCACACCATGGTCTTATTTCTACATACGCTTTGGAAACTTTGGTCCTGTATATTTTCCATCTTTTTCATGCATCATTGCATGGTCCGTTGGAGGTTGGTGTATGTTTAATTGCTAAGCATTTTCCTTATCTATGGAAAAGAGAAATATTCATCTCTCAAAAATTTACTCAAATATGGTAGTATAGATAACTATAAATTGATCAAATTTAAATTTTACTGAAGGAGTGTTCACTGGACAGGTTTTATACAGGTTTCTGGATTATTTCAGCAAGTTTGATTGGGATAAATATTGTCTCAGTTTGCAGGGCCCTGTATCCATCTCTTCTCTACCTGATATTGTTGGTAGGCAATATACTTATATTCTCTTCATGTTACTTGAAATGCCATGTCCATATATCTCTAGGACCTTGCTTTTTCATTCTTTTAGTAGCACACATATTTAATGTTAATTGTTTCCCTGATTGTCACAGCTGAACCACCTGAAACAGATGGAGGTGAGCTGTTGCTTAGCAAGGATTTCTTGAAGGAGTGCACTGATCATTATTCTTTTCTTCCCAAGGGCCATGATAATCAAAATCGATCATTGACCTCAAAGAATTTGAATGTAATTGATCCATTGCGAGAAAATAATAATCTAGGCCGGAGTGTGAGCAAAGGTATAGTCTATAACTTGTGGGTGTTCCAATTCATGTTAATTTCAGTGTATATTATATGCTTTATATTTTCAGCGAAAGCCCAATTTGATTTCTATGCCGTAGTGTGAGCAAAGGTATAGTCTGTAACTTGTGGATGTTTCAATTAATGTTAATTTCAGTGCATATTATATGCTCTATATTTTCAGCCACACCCCAATTTGATTCTTGAGAAATTATATATATATAGAGAGAGAGAGAGAGAGAGAGAGAGAGAGCTCTAGTGTGTGTGTGTGTGTGTGTGATTCTCTCTATCTCTCTCTCACTCACTCACTTTATATATAAAGAGAGAGAATATGTGTGTGTGTATGATACTTAAAAAGTGGTCCTTGATTCTGGGAGAGGACTACACCTCTGTGTTTACATAACTGCTACACTAAACATGGGGAGCACATTTGCCGTGTTTAGACCTCAGATATTTTTTCCATAAGCACTCTAACTACTGCTACACCACAACTCCATGGATGCTCATGAAAAAGATATTAGCAAGAAACCTGTTTCAACACAAAATTTTACTATAAAATGTCGTTTCTTTTTTCTTCCTTCTGGTTGGCTTTTTCGATTTTTTAAAACCTTTTGATATTTTTCTTCACTATTCTTCTCTCTTTGTTCATTATTTTCCTTAACTTTTATTCTATTCTATTTTCTTGTTTCCCTGATGACGAGTGGAGTGTTCACTCAAAACACGTAGGTCGAAAAATTTCTTATGCAGCATAAAACCAGCAGAATCATTACCATTATGTCGAGCAGTGAAATCCACCATACTAATCATATTTTTGTCAAAACAAAGAGTAAATCAGATTTGATGAATTTCTGCAGTTGAAATATTTGCTATATAAGAAACAAGCTTTCTCTAAAGCTGGGCTGTTTAGTTAAATGTTGTTATCATTCCAAATGTTTTGTTTGACAAGAAAATAGGCTATACTTTGAAGTGTTCTGTTTAGTGAAAATTTCTCCTTACTTAAGGGTAAATGGATCTTCAGAAGGTATTGATAAAAATACCTTCCACTTAGTGGGGCACACAAAGAATTGATGAATTTCTGCAGTTGAAACATTTGCTATATAAGAAACAAGCTTTCTCTAAGCTGGGTTGTTTAGTTAAATATTGTTATCAATGCGAATGTTTTGTTTGACAATAAAATAGGCTATACTTTGAGCTGTTCTGTTTAGTGAAAATTTCTCCCTACTTACAAAGTAAATGGGATCTTCAGAAGGTATTGAAAAAAATACCTTCTACTTAGCAGGGCACACAAAAATGCCCAAAATTAGAGCTCTGGTGAAACTATTGACAGTGAGCTATTAAAATATCTAGATTGTTCTTTCAAAATCCTTAAATTACAGCATTAGGAGAAAAGCTTATTTTATCTGTTTTGTGACTTGTGATCTAGTCACCAAAGTTCACATTGGTGTTGCCCAGGATTTTTTCATAAAATTTTCCTTCGTGGATCAATGTATTAACAAGCCTTGAAGTGTCGGATTCAACTTTTGTGGAGATTTCTTTCATTGGAGCAAGAGTCTTCCACATATTTGTAGTTTCACGCCATCTTTAGAGTGTATTCATTTGTTTTGCAAACTTTGCCAATTAACTAGAAGTAGAAAAGGGATGACAAGCATTCTCATACTATTTTAATCGTTTTCAAGTTTCATCTTCCATTATTTGGGAAGCTCAACTCATCAAGTCAACCATCATCCCTGAGTATTCAATGTTTATCACATTGCTTTCATATTTTCTACTTAACAAGTGAGTTGTCATAAAATACAACCTCAACATTTTTGAAGTAACTGTTTCATAAAAACAGTTCATTATTTTTGTAAGAGGAACGATTCAGAATGCCAGTGTTTTCTATTGGTATAGAAGATTTATAAACATTGGGAGAACTTATAGAAGTAATCATCTAAAGCCGACATCGAAAATATCCTTTAAGGGAGGGATATTCGATAAGAGAAAAGTTATTTAGTTTTAATGTGCATTGTAATGTTCCCCAACAGATTTGCTTGGAACATGTTAAGTTTTTATGTTTTCTGGTTGTGGTATTTTGTCAAACAGTTTGCTGACTTAGTCTTCTTGAGTTGTGCTGGGGATTATTGTCAGAAATAGGAAAAATAATAGAAGAATATACTTTTAAAATTCTGTTAGCTAGATCAGCAAGTAAACTTTAGATCTAAATAAAAATTCTGAAGTACACAGTAGATCTGAAAACAACAAGAAGATCTAAAGCAAAATATTTCTGAACAAGTAAAATAGTAGATCTGAACCAAACAATTAATCCTGAGTATGCAAGCAAGTAGATCTAAGTACAACAGTCTTAGATCAGCACATAGAAGAAGAGATATAAACAGATCTGAATACAAACAAGAATTCTGAGTATAAAGTAAACCTTTTAATTTACCTCTTGATCAAAGTAAGATGTACCTGACACGTGAGGATGTATGCCTCTGAAAATATCCTCAGAAAAGGTTTAGGTTCATGGATCAAACCTCTAGGGTTTGATCTCTGTCAGAGTGGACTGTGGGACAGTTTTGCCAATGATATAACGGTTAACCCCTCAAAAGAAGCTGAATACAGCAAGAACAAAACATCAAGACTTCCAAGTAGATAACGATAAAACTCTCAGCAGATAGAATCCTTCATAAAATAGCACAGGTATGAACTGGACAGCAACTATAAACAACTGTTCCTCCACTAGCAAAACCCTCCATCCAAGAGAAAGGTCTAGACAGTAAGTATAAACCACACAGGGACCTGAGCTAAACATATGGCAGCTAGGAGGATAGGCCATGGCCTTCACCCAGTCAAGAGAAGGCCCACAAAAGAGGCCGCGGCACCTGTACTCAGGTCTGTGGCCGTAAAGGGCAGATCCGGCACTAGCAAGGAGGCTCCTCAAAACATTGTTGACAGATCCGGTAGCTAAAGGAAGCAACCTCTGCACAGATGGACAGATCCGGCTGCCCTAGGGAGGCACTTCAGCATCTCATGCACGAGCAAGCTTAACAAGAAGGAATTTCCCAGCCAACACCAAGACCAAACAACTCAGATCTGAAACTGAGACATCAAGAGAGAGGCTGCACCAACAAAGGAGAGTGATCACTGAGGTAGCCGCAGCAAGGAGAGAGAGGAGAGAGTGT
>SNQJ01S0003369.1:112910-132944 GCA_010110895.2 Picea sitchensis | reverse complement strand
GGAATTTCCCAGCCAACACCAAGACCAAACAACTCAGATCTGAAACTGAGACATCAAGAGAGAGGCTGCACCAACAAAGGAGAGTGATCACTGAGGTAGCCGCAGCAAGGAGAGAGAGGAGAGAGTGTAAGTGTGAAAGGCTTAGGGTAGGGTCTAATTTATAGGTAGGGAGAGGGGTTAGGGTATTTAGGATAAGAATTAATTATTGACATATAATTATTGACATATAATTAGTAAATATTAATTTAATATGTCAATTAATATTAATTAAAATCCTAAGTACATATTAAACCCTCAATCACAAAAATTAAACCCTAGTCACACAAAAATAAAACCCAATCACATAAACCAAGATGGAAAGCAAACCAACAAGGGGTTACTTGTTAAGATAAAGTCAAGGGGGGGTTACATGATGGCAAGACATGTCCACATGAATCTCATAGTGACCTATAAACTTTATCATCACTGCATAGGAGGGTACATCAACAATGTAGCCAAATCCATCTTCATAGACACTCCTAGATACATCCCAGGAGAGAGGAAGAGGATCACACATCAACACATCTTGGTATTGCACCAAGATCTACCTGGTCAAAGACCAGTTTTCCCCAGAACACATCTGGGGGCCCTAGAACACATCTAGGGTCTTATCCACCAAGGTACAAGACCAAGGATCAACCCATGCATTAAGCAAGGGTTCCCTGGAACACATCCAGGGGCCCTAGACACATCTAGGGACTTATATCAACCACCAAGGAACATATCCAAGGATCAATCCAAGCACTGGGCAAGGATTCCATGGAACACAGCCAGGGGCCCTAGAATACATCTAGGGTCTTTACTGCTTGGTCCTAGACCAAGAACCCCAGTCATCTACTAGGGGCCCACACAAGGGTCTTTCTGCTTGGTTCTAGACCAAGAACCCCAGTCATCTACTGGGGGCCCACACAAGGGTCTTTTTCCATGGGTCTCACTGCTTGGTCTCTTACCAACAAACCCCAGGAGTGTGCTGGGGGCCCTAGTCTACTGCTAAGGCCTTTTCCATCCTCAAAAGAATGGCTCTTGCAGCTGCATTAATTTCAACAATTATTATGATGGTTTTTATTGTGTTTGCAACAAGTAAATGATATAGATATAACAATGGCATATACTCAACAAGATGCAATACAAGTAACACAAGAAATAGCCATAAATACCTCGGATCTGATTTTATTTAGTAAATATGCTAGCCTCCATACAATAATAGAGCAGATCTGGATCATAGATAGAAGAATAATGAGTGTGGATGATAATGCCTCCAAAGTACATTAGAAGATGAAGATATAGGCTTCCAAAAGCCTCCCCAAGCTGAATACCAAAGATCTCTAAGATCCAACTCTTTCCCTTAGTTGTAGGTGATGTCTTCTCTAGCACAATGTGCCCTCACTGGCTATAGCAAGCCAAGAATTTGGCCTCCAAGAAGATGCCCTCTAAACCCATGAAACCAACTGTCAAAAGGTAGATCGAGTGATAGGAAACTCCTCTGGTGAATCTCCTAGCTGTTGGGAGTGATCTCACACTCCAAACACTAAATCCCTTGTGAAGAATGCGCCCTCCTAAAGAGAAAACACACCCTCCTGGATGATAGAATGGATAGGCTGAAGAATCCTCTCCAATACTGATGCAAAAAGGTGCTATGGTTATAGCAATCAATCCTGGAGTAAGATCTAATGAAGATCTAGACACTGTAAAGCAAATCAAACCCTCCTTCCTCCAATGATGCGCCCAACCTACTGGAAACCACTAAAACTGCACCCTGCTTCCTCAAACTGCCTCTGAACTGAATATAAAATGAAGTAGAATGGTGAGGGAGGAATATTTCACCTCCTTGGCCAAGCTTGGATCAAGAACAGGAGAATCTTTCACTCTCTTGTTGTCTCTAGGGTTTATTCAGTCAAAACCCTCAAGTACCATGGGCTCTCTAGCTAAGAAGCCAGACATCAAAATATCAAACAACATAATGAGAGAATAGAAGCCCCTATCTCTCTTTTATACCCCTGATTATCTTTTCTCTTCAAGTGACTTTTACTTTTAATATTCCTTAATAAAATCACTTTATTAATTAATTAATCTTTTTTCCTCTAAAAAGTGATTTATTTGTCCTTATGGCTTCTCTAGCCACTTCTCATCATCTTATCCTGTAGTGCTCTTCCTCCCGATTCCGATGAGCTATTACACTAAGAGGTTTCTTCAAGTATTATGCCCAAAATGACCTCCTTAGTGAATTTAATTAAAATATGCTCCATAATAACTCAAAATTACGGAAATCGTCGGAATGCAACGAAACCAAAGACATGCTGTGCGGAATGGATCTTGATGATGAAATATGATGAACGATGCAAGTCGGGCCCAATAAAACCTCTCAATATCTCTTGAACTCACTATCACCCCCATCTGGCTACTCTGGCAGGCATCCCACTCTGTACATAGAAACATCCAAAAATGGGGACATTACATGCGTCAAGTTAGAATAGAACTTCACGTTTTGGATCTATTATGTATATAAATTTTATTGTCTTGAAATCCGAATTTAAATATGAACCTGTGATGGTTATGGGGTTTATTCTCTAATTTCTCTATATTTATTTAATGTGTATGTTGGTGTACCTTGTATTTTTCCTGTGCCAAAAACTAAGCTACCCTGTATTTTTTGGTTTGAGTACCTCCCATACATCTTGTATTTTGTAAATATCTACTTATAATTGCAACACTTTCTTTGACTGTTGTGCAATATCATATATGTAGTACATTTTTTTTTCTCATGCATATGTGAGTGGAAAGCTATTGTTTGATTTTTTCTGGGATATCAGCAAGTCATGTAAGTGCTGCTTCTGTGTCATGCAGGGAATTTCTACCGTATACGCAGTGCATTTACATATGGTGCTAAAAAGTTGGGGCAAATACTACTTTCTTCTGAGGAAAAGATTGCTGAAGAACTGGATAAGTTTTTTCTTAATACAGTGGAAAGGCATGGCAATGGACATCGTCCAGATGTTCCGGATTCCATATTCTGCTCCCTGGAAAGTAGGCTGGTTGGGGAAACTACAGGCTTTCAGCAATCATCAAACTCAGATGTTGAAGAGAAGAAGTTTGATAAAAATGCAGTTGTGTTCCTCCAGGAAACAAATGTTGCTGAAAGAAGCGTGCACTCTAATGATTCATATGAGAATTATCGGCTTAATAAAATTCCAATTACATCCTTGGCTGAACATAGTGCTGCAGTTGTAGAAGCTTATCAGGCTAATTTCTCTGGTCAGATTAATAAAGTGGACCAAGGATCTAAACAGGCAAGTTGTGTTTCTGATATAGCTGCCTGTCAGAGTCATTTGGTAGGAAATGAAACAGGACAGGGCATCAACTGTCCTCGCTTCTCTAATATGCCACCCAACTGTTCAAATAGTAATAATAGTGGGCTGCTTACAGAAGGGAATCCTGTCTGTGGTAATCGGTTAGAAGGAGATGCAAAAGATTTGGCTAGTAGTCATTCCAGTTATGATATTTGTAAAGTCCAATCACCACATGGTTTACCCGAGCAAAGAACAACAGCAAATGGACGTGATTTGAGGCCTTCAGGGATTGCCAAAAGCAAAGCTGTTATGAGTTCAATGTCAACAAGTTCAAAACTGTGCTCATCTCCGACTAGTGAGATGAACATCACAGTTCAAGGACATTTGAGAGGTGAACATGTGAGAAACCGGAAAAGCGATGAAGCAACTGTCACATCGTCCATGAACTCTCCAACCTTCTATCAATCTGATGACTGTGAATCTGCCAGCTACATTGAACAATTGTCTATCACTGATACTGCTTCCATTCAACATGGAAGCATAGCTGCAAAACTGAGATGCATGATGCAAAAGGGATTGCCAAGAGATTTTTTATCATCATACATTGAAGATCATAAATCTCTCATCAATACCACTCAAATGGATTCATCTCTGCCTGCATCTGCTGCTGGTTCTGTCTCTTTTCCATTGATGCCTTCAGGTACTTCACCAACATTGGATTTTTCTTCTGGGCATTCAAGTACTTCATTGCCTTACTCCTCTGCGCATTTGAGTATCATTGCACATGACTCTATTTTTCTTGGGCCTGGGTTTTGCAACAATTCTATTGAGGATGAGCCATATGAAAATGGTAAAATTCAGGAGGATGCATTTCCTCAATTAGAGATTGATACTGATATAACTCCACAGGGTAATCCATCACGTTTATATTCTTCTAGATGTGATGGACCAGTCAATGGTGCTTGTGGTCATCCCATACAATCAAATTGTAGAGTTCCGAGTTCAGAGGAGCATTCAACCTCATCAGAAAATCGAACATTATCTTCTATCAATTTGAATCTTTCTGACATTTCTAGAGCATCTGAAAGTACCTCTAAGTCTGCTGATGTTTCATTTTCTTCAGTTGATATAAAAAATAAAGCGTTGTCTGTAACTCAACCTAGTTCAGATGCAGGATGTTCAGTCCTTAATATGGATCAAAACTTGAAGTATTGGCAAAGCAGAACAATTCCACTCTCCAGTGTTAGTTGCTTTGAAGGATCGAATCCTCCAAGTTGTGCCACAGTCACTTGTTCAGGGTTAGGCATCACACCAATGGAGTCTGTTCTTGATGCTTTGAACCATCTGAAGGCTGACCTCGGTGGTGATTTTGATAGTCACCTTAGAAATCTAGAATATGCAAAGTTGTGCCAAGATTCATTATCACATGGTTCTGGTCTACCCTATCCCATGGTTTCTCCATATATGCAAGAGCAATTCATACAGGAAGGTCCTGCTAGGCACTTTAATGTAAATACAAATGTTTACCCTTACATTCATGGCTACAGAGTTGCTCCCAGTCATCAGTTATTGCATCCTTCTGGTTATATAGGAGCAAATCGTGTGATTCTACCAGGATCTTTCAGTGGGGAGGAACTGTCAAAGCCGAGGAATGGCATAGGAACATACTTTCCCAATATGGTATGGATGATTTTCTTTTCATTTCTTCTCTTTCGATTGTAAAATTTTGCAATTGGTCATGCAGGCTAACTTCAACTATTTATCTACAGAGTCTTGGTTCTTATAAAGAGAGATACTTCAACAGAGGCAGGAATCAAGGAGCACCTGCTCAAGATTTTACCCCCCGTGTAAGTAATCAAATGCACAGACCTCGTAGTAATGGTCGAAACAAAACGACCTTTGACCAAAATTTTCAAAGACAGATTGGAAATAAGAGCATTGATTTCAATTCAGCAGGTGTGAGATCTGGTGATAGGGATGGTGACATATCTAGGTTGTGCAAGATCTCTTACCCATCAGTAAGTAACACGGTTTCAGATCAAACAATAGGAACAATGGCTCCTGAGGTTAGTTCAGTATCAAATATGGTTGGCCATGGGAAACCTATCAATGCTGTAAAAGATAAACTTTGTAGTTCTCCAGTTTCTACGACGCAGCCCTATTCCAATGGCTCAGATTTTCGTTCCGAGCAGCTGGAGTTTGGTTCATTTGGACCTGTACAGTTAGGTGCAGTTTCCCCAAGTGTGAAATCAGAAAAAAGTAGGCGTATGGACTCAGATGAGCTGAATGGACAGTGGGTTAATTCAGAAGTCCTACCTGCATCCTCAAGTGGCATGGTACTAGATAAATCTGGTGCTCCTTTAGACTATGAAAGGTATGGTATCAATAAGAACATTGTTACAAAATGTTATTTGTTCTTAGGTAGTGACAAAATGTTATTTGGTGGTGATTTCTAGTTCATAATTACCTTTCTTTAGCTTTAGGTCTGTGGCACTAAGTATTCTGTTTTATAAACACTCAGGGAAGCATCATGGAAAGAAGACGATTTTCCTCCTCTTTCTTTTCACAGGTAATATGGGGCAAGTTCTGCCAATAGAGGAAGTGATGATAATTCAGACAGTAGAGGTTCACAAATTCAAGCTTTTGTGACAACTTACTAATTTACCGAGTATAGGATGATGCTGCAAGCTACAACATTCTGTTCTCAAAAATTCAGGCAGGGTCAGTCAAAGGTTTCTGTATATTCCATTGATTTTCTTTTTTCGATTTAGCTTTTCTTTGTGGCATAGATAGTGCAAATTGATATATGTAACATTTTCAGCCTGTTTTTATCAGGGTATTAATGAGGAGATGGTTGCATCCCTTGTTTTATAAATTCTCTTGGTATGGTGAGGATGTTTGTCACACGTTTCATGGGCGAAGTTTCAGCCTGCTCTCATCTATTTTTTTCATGTCGTCAAACAACATTGATGGCATTATTCTACTTGGTAAAACACCACCGGCTTTGATAGATTGGCAGTACATGCTCCCATATGGTTATTATTCAGAGACTGTTAATCTGAGTTATCTTTTTGTTTGCAACTGTATGGTTGATCACAAAATTGTTATCACTCCATATTTTGAGTTAAATTATCTCCCTAAGAGTATAAAAACTGAACCGGTAAAGGTCTGATGGTGTTTTGATTCTTGAATTCCATTCAGTTTTGTATTAAGGGCAAGGTCCATTGGAAGGCATCTGCAAAGTTATGTCTTTATGATTTTATGATGAATTACACCTTCTTTTGGGACAGGTTCCAAAGGATTACTTGTTGGCATATTTGCCTATTTCTGTTGTTATGAGATCGCATTGGCCATTATTCTCCCTCAGTTTCTGCTGTTAGGTTGGCCTTGGCTCCTTCTACTGAAACATTTGTGAATATCTTGCACCTACTCACCTTTGTTTTCACTTTTCCATTTTAAATGTTATCAAAATCTCGTGGTTGGTTTTCACATTTTTATCAGACCAAGACAAGACCACACATGGAATTTGACAAGACGGATGATTTTGTATCTCTGGCCATTATTCTCCCTCAGTTTCTGCTATTAGGCAGGCCTTGGTCCCTTCTATAAAACATTTGTGCATTTCTTGCACCAACTTGCTCTTTTTTTAATTTCTTCATGGTAAATGTTATCAAAATCTCGTGAAAATATCAGACCAAGACAATACCAGACATGGAATTTGATAAGACAGATGATTTTGAATCTAGGACGAGACAGATGATTTTGAATCTCTGGCACATATTCCCCATTTGGCTAATTTTTCCATTTGTTGTCAGAAATGATTCATCAAATTTTGCCCAAATTCCCTATATTATGAATTTTTTTTACTTGAAAATAAGCCATTTTTTTACCTCTAAAATATATAAAATCCTTGGAAATCCATGAAAATTTTACAATCTTTTCATAAAAAAAATTGTAGTTAACGTTTTGAGTATTATAAGGATTTGCCAAGGTTTATATAGTTATAAAAAATGTTTCCTTGGAATTCCCCCTCGTGTATATATATATATATATATATTTTTTTTTTTACTTGAAAATAAGCCATTTTCTTACCTCTAAAATATATAAAATCCTTGGAAATCCATGAAAATTTAACAATCTTTTCATCAAAAAATTGTTTGAGTATTATAAGGATTTGTCAAGGTTTATATAGTTATAAAAATGTTTCCTTGGAATTCCCCCTCGTGTATATATATATCACAAAAAGGTTTGGCATGCTTATGAAGCTGAATAAATATTTTTAGAAAACAAGCACAATGTTGGGTCTGAAAAATGTAGAATTTGCATGAAGAAGACTACTCCGGGTCTGATAATTCTGGGTTCTATCATGAGCTAACCCTAGACATGAATAACTTGCCTGCAACTTTGGTTAATATGGACGACCATTTGAAGAGCGAGAGCATATTCTGTGATGGGGTGGCATGCATGAGGAATTGAGCAAAACCTCAAATTGCTATTGTTTGGTGAAATCTTTGACATGACAAGTGTGCAATATTGGTTGTGTTAAAGCAGCTTTTAACTGTGGATTAAAATTGAAATGATGACTGCCCTTTTAATTTGAGGACATTTGTTTCGTCATAGAATTATTCTGTGGCAGCCAACTGATGCAAAATTGGACACAAAAGGCGCCCAACTTATTTGACAAGCCAAGGAAAGTAAAAAGTATTTCGGCCATGAATGTTGGAGGCATATTTGTCACCTAGCAATTGACATTCCCTTTCTGGGGAGGACTCCAAAGCAATATAAAATGATCAAGCTTCGTCTTGAAAACAGTGAGATGAAAACATCACGGCAGATATAAACTCAACTGTAGTTATGTTTTAGAAGATATCCAATGGGGTAGAATAAAATCTTCATGGTTTTGATATCGGGAGAAACAATTGGCTATGAACAATTCTAGTGCTGCCAAATTCATAAATCAAGAATGTCTCTAAAGAAGTTTCTCTAAAGAAGTTTCCCATAATGAAAGCCTCCCCCAAACAAAACAGGTGTGTTATTTTAAAGGTTGAAATGTTGATATCCATAGTGATAAAAAATCCTCGACTCAATGCATGGGAGGTTATTGATACGAGAGTCTACTTTTAAATTGAATTCATTTCACAAGGCTAGATATTTAGTTATTATTAATATAAACTTGTTACCAATAGGCATTGTGCATGCAACCTTTCAATGAAATACAAATCTAAATTGTAGACTTTATAATCATCATATCAAGCAATTTTTATCTTTGTTTGTTACATATTATGCCATTACATAGTGTCATATATTTTTCATAAGCCTATTTCTATTGCTTCTTTTTATTTTTTATTTTTAAATATTATGCCATTGCATAGTGTCGTATATTTTTCATATGCCTATTTCTACTGCTTCGATATTTTCTCTACATTACCATCATTTTCTTTCAAATTTGTATACATATTCATTCTTCCACTAGAGGTGGCAAGCTTCTTCTATCATTTCGTTAATGTTGTTCTCCTATCCTTCCTTGCTTTAGACTGATTTGTTCAATTCTTTGGGAATCTAAGTTTGAAGATCATTTCATTTTTAAATGCTCTCTTTACTATATTTCATTGGTGAGTACCATTGTTGTTTAGAGATTGAAATGGCCGTGTGAGGACTTTTATAAAATATGTCTGATGTCACATCTTCGAAAATATATCAAGAGAGCTTTGCATATATTACTAGCTCTTGACGAATAACCTCTTAATTTTAGCTTTCAAATGGTTTGGGCCATAAGAGGTCTTGTAAACATGCTTCCACAATGAAATCAGCTAGGCAGTGTTAGTATGAATCTCACAACCAACCTTTTCCTAGCATTTGATGCTAGGAGAATTGTAGGGTGACATTGTATTATTTTTTAAATAGGAGAATTGTAGGGTGACATCGTATTATTTTTTCAAAATCACAGATAGTTTGTATGGATTTAAAAAGATTGCGAATTTAACTTGTACAATGGTAGTAAAAGATGCAATATGACTTCATGCTAGGAGAATTGTAGGGTGACATCGTATTATTTTTTCAAAATCACAGATAGTTTGTATGGATTTAAAAAGATTGCAGATTTAACTTGTATAATGGTAGTAAAAGATGCAATATGACTTCTAACTTTGACTTCAAGATGTGGTCGACAACATGCTCCCATTTGGGGTTTTCATGAAACAACCTAATTTCTTATTAATTGACTTTCTTTTTCTTCTTAACTGCAATAATATTGACTTACACATTGGTTACATAACAAAATATATAAATCAAACATTTCAAGAGAGGGTTTGGAGTTACCTCAAATCTTTTCCCTCGTTCGAAGAGAGACTATTCAACATGCATTGTGAACCTAGTGTTTTTTTTCTTTTGGCTTCTCTCTCCCTAAAATCCCTTTTTGATTTTTTGTCGTTTGTGAGCGAGACATGCTCAATCCAACATCTAGATTTAGTTTTCGAATCAGGTTGGACTCTTACCATGTAATCTATAAATTGAGATAGCGAGTTTTTCCATTGGTATTGATAGCCTTAGCTTTACTACTTTTGTTTCCATTTTGACTATTCTTGTTTTCATGGGTCAATAGAGTGGGTAATCTGTTGATATTTTGTTGAAGTTTCTATTGGTTTTTGTTGTTGCTTCTCCTTTAGGTGCCCTTGCATTGTTTTTCTTGGAAAAAGTTTGTGCTTGCCAGGGTGTCTCAATTTCCACTGAAGTTTTTTCGTTTTGTCTTTGCTAGGTTGTCCTCTTCGATTGAGGGAGGGAGGGAGGGAGGAGGCGTTTTGTTCCTTTGTCAAGGGCTTCTTCCAATTCCCAACATTGTGATTTCCTTTTGGATCTTGCTTTCTTTTGCATGATTTCTAGGTTAAGATGTTGTCGAGTTCGTCTCTTTTTGTTTGAGCCTTTAGTCACTATTTGAAATTCTTCTTTTTTTTGCTAGAGTTGGTGAGACCAACTTCTTCACACAATGCTTGTTGAAGTGGCCACATTCATGGCAATGATTGCACATAAATGAGAGTTGCCCCTGTTAACACATGCTAATTTGCATTAATTTTTCCAAAGCATCTTGTCCTTGTGCTATCTTTCTACTCAGAATTTAAAATTTTTCCACCAGCTCCGTCAAGCTCCCATCACCTAAATCTTTCACTTGACTGATCATCCAAAATAGTTATGTCCTCCATGAGTAAAAAATTGACAAAAATCTCTAACCTATATCTAGCCTAAATGCTTATCTAAATCCCTCGATTCTATCACTTCATTCATTTTTACCCTTATTATCATATTCTCGTTGAAAATTAAAAATATTCCTTTTATTAAGCTTAAGCAACCCTATCCTATCCACAAAGTCATGTGATAAGCCTCATATGCCCAAAGTGCTTAGAAAATGGAAGAAATGTTTATTATTATTAATACAAATATTTTTATATTAAAATATTTATATTAATATCTAATCCAATATTTAATTCATGACCTCACGTCAAATCAAATATAAATATTTTTATATTAAAATATTTATATTAATATCTAATCCAATATGTAATTCATGACCTCACGTCAAATCAAATATAAATATTTTTATATTAAAATATTTCTATTAATATCTAATCCAATATTTAATTCATGACCTCACGTCAAATCATGATATCTAATCCAATATTTAATTCGTCAAATCAAATATAAATATTTTTATATTAAAATATTTATATTAATATCTAATCCAATATTTAATTCATGACCTCACGTCAAATCATGATATCTAATCCAATATTTTTGGATACGTGTTTTCACGTGATACATTTCGGGGGTAAAAGTGAGTGAACTTAAAACCACTCCTCTCCAACCTGAAATAATAAATGTAACCATTTATCATATGGTTTATGTGAGACATATTTTCTAGGAGTGCGTTTTAATAATAATTATGGAATTTCCAATAAATGAAATTCTTCCTTAGTGTGAAAAGGTGAAAAGGTTTTATAGAGGTAAAATTTAAATTTTAGAAATTAAAGAGATTAATGTTTATTTCCATGGAAAAGAATTAAATGGGAAGATGCACATGAAAGGAAGACTTGGATAAATTTTTATCCAAAGGTTTTACAGGAGTAAAAGAAGAAGATTAAAATTATTTTAACAAAGATGGCAACCAAGACATGGTTTTCAAAACTATGAGAAACAAACCAGTAAATGGTTTTCACAGTGAAACGGTAAATTGAAAAAAACAAAAATGGTTTTCACAGTGAAACGGTAAATTGGAAAAAACAAAAATGGTTTTCATAGTAAAATGGTAAATTGGGAAAAACAAGACATGGTTTTCAAAACCACGGGAAGCAAGCAATAAATGGTTTTTAAAACCACGAGCATGAATTAAAATATGGAAATTTAATTCTACAGGATAAAAAATATTTGGGAATTATTATTCAAATATATTATTCCCAAATATTTAAAGGAAAATATGGATAAATGGAATTAGATTTGAAAGAGTACAAGTGACATTTCAAAGAGAATGTGGCAGAGGAAGGAGTTGAAGCGTCAGAGGAATCGACAGTTGGATCATGAAACGTTTTTATGAAAACTGTCATTTGTAATCATTGTACTCGGTTTTAGATGCTGAAACGTTTCAGTTCAGCTATTGTAATCGATTTTTAACTAAATGAACTTGAATTGTATAAATATTAGAAGTTTCCAATGTATTAATGGTTGACAGAAGTGCAATGGCACAATTTTGGTTGTTCTGAACTTTATTGTAATTTTTTGGAGCTGAACTGAATACATATGCAGAAGCTTTGAAGTCTCTATGAAAAGATTCTAATGGTAGTGATATGAGTTTTGTCTTCTCTCATTGTATGTATTTCTTATGTTCTTTAATTTCATTTACACTGTCTTCTGTTTAAATTGGATAGTCAAAGGTCCATAACTCATCTTGTGATGCTCTCGATTGAAGCAATTTAAACTGTATTTCTTCCTAACTAATTCCGAATTCATTTCATTAATGCTCTGATGCAGTTACTTGTTTTCCCCTTTTCCTCTTATACTCTGCAAATTTCAATTTATAACTCAGATTCATTGCTTCATTTAGCCTTTATCCTCCAGAGAGTTCTACCGACTAGTCATTGTTTTCATTCACTTTCATAATCTCGACTCCATAGCCCTAAGTGTCCCTCCTCTTCCTTGCCAACACCTTTATAAAACCCCCCCAAAACAAACTAAATCTAGCCACTGATTGCCAAAGAAATATCAAGTGACATGAGAGAGCCCTCTCCGAGCTGAGCAAACTAGTGCCCAGCTCTAAAGCTGGTTGAAACAATTACCTTTGTCATTTGTCTATTAGCCAGACACAATTTAAAGAGTGGTAACATGCTGACGCCGTTGTTGGGGAGCGAAGGTGAAATTTTCCCTGGGAGAAACGACAAAGTTCGGATCTAAGTATTGGTGGTGAAAAGTATTCAGACACAAAAATACTATACATCATTCACCCGACGACTCCATTTTCAAGAATCTAGAATTCAAAATTTTCATGGCGACTCCACTGTGTAAAGACTCAGTAGCCTAAAGATTTTATTGATGAATCCACTGCTTCAAGATGGATTACAGATCTGCAAGATATGCTCCAATGACTCGCTCTCATATTCCTGGCTTTCCAAATCGTATTCCTAACATAGATTGACAAAAATATTTGCCTAAATTCGAAGATGGGAAAGGAAATGATGCTTCCTTGCACTTGATTAGATTTCACATGCACATATGTAAGCTGGGGATTGAATTTCATGAGGATTGTTTGATGAACTTGTTTATGGCTACTCTAGAGGTGAAAAAAAGATTATGGTATGAAGATTTAAAACCAAACAACTTATACTCTCTTAAAGATTTCCATATAATATTCTTTAAGCATTATGGAGAATCTAATCTTTCATTCTTGGTGTTTGAAGATTGTTGTGAATTTTGTGAACATTTCATTAAGTACCTTGAAAATGTTTTTGGTGATGAAGAGTGTATGAATGATGAAATCATAGAAGCCTTTTATGAATATTCATCCCAACAACAAATAGTAGCCCCTCCTTTGGTTGAAGATGAAGCTGATCAAGAAATTGTTGCTAAAAGTCATTTTCCTTCTCCTGAACTTGATGAAGATATTCAATAAGATTTCTAGCAAGACAAAGTGTTTCAAAGTTGTCTTTCTTCCCCTGTGAATGATGTGGTTGTTCAAATTCTAAGTGGCCTAGACATGGATGAAGATTTTGAAATTGCATCTATGGAGATTTCAAGCAGTGAACAAACAACTGACATAGAGTTTCAGGAAAACAACAAAACAATGTATGCCACTTTTCAATCAGAAATACAGAAAGATAACGAAGAGACAGTTGTTTTATTTGATTCATTTGAAAATGCATCCATGAGAACTCTAGACTATGAAATAGTTCATGCTGTTAGCTTTTCACATTTGCAAGGAGATTATGAACAAGAACTTATTTCCATTCATTTTGAAAGTCAAAATGACAGTCCTCAAGCAAATTTTTAGAAGGTTAATAAAACCAAATCAAGATTGTTTGATGAACAAGAGGATAACCTTGATGCACATAATATGGCTGTCATATTTGAAGATGTTCAAGAATATATGAATATTTTTGTTGATATGCATGGAAGAGTAGATATACCTATTGCTGCCATTTCATTTGAAAATGTTCTCAGAACTGAAGAAATAGAGCAAGAACAACAAACACTTATGAATGAGGCTTGTCTTTCTGTTTTTGTTAATCAAGAAGAAATTATTTTTCATGGTTTTCAAGATCTTGTGGCCATCCTATTACAATCATCAATGAAGGAGGAATTTGTTTCATTCATAAGCTCAGATTTTGGATTCAATTTTTGTTTTCAGCTGCCATATTTTACAGTTGTCTGCCTGCTTAAGAAAAATGTGACCGGAGGAAAATCGGGAAGCCAATTGCTTGATTGGCTACATTGCCACCACTTTAGCATCATTTGATTGAGTGTTCATTTCAACATTTTTAGAGTAGATAGGAGTGTGCGAATAAGCTTGTTGGTCAAACATTTTTTAGTTTGTATTTCCAGTAGTGTGTACAATCAGATTTTAACGGTGTATTCAGTGTTTAATATCCAGTTGAGAGCAGTGTGCAAAATTTGGTTTTCAGTAGACACTGGTGACATGTCAGAGCAGGGTACACACACATGTTTTGGGAGCATCCCAATGGTTCAGGCACCGGGTCTACGAGTTCTATTCTACCTCACTGGGAGGATAACATCCCCATTTGGAGCCAATGTTATCACATGCTAATTTGCATTAATTTTTCCAAAGCATCTTGTCCTTGTGCTATCTTTCCACTCAGATTTTAAAACTTTTCCACCAGCTCCGTCAAGCTCCCATCACCTAAATCCTTCACTCGACTGATCATCCAAAATAGTCATGTCCTCCATGAGTAAAAAATTGACAAAAATCCCAAACCTATATCTAGCCTAAATGCTTATCTAAATCCCTCGGTTCCATCACTTCATTCATTTTTACCCTTATTATTATATTCCCGTTGAAAATTAAAAATATTCCTTTTATTAAGCTTAAGCACCCTTATCGTATCCACAAAGTTATGTGATAAGCCTCATATGCTCAAAGTCCTTAGAAAATGGAAAAAGCGTTTATTATTATTAATATAAATATTTTTATATTAAAATATTTATATTAATATCTAATCCAATATTTAATTCATGACCTCACGTCAAATCGTGGGCACAAATCTCAATTTTTAACATTGAAAAGTCAAAGGGTGGATGGAGGGAGCACATATATTTTGGGCGGAGAACTAGTGCGGAGGTTAATTAGGTGAAGGCGGGCCGAAATTTGGACTGTGGTTTTCGTGATTGGATATGTGTAAACCACTCCTCTCCAACCCGAAATAATAAATGCAACCATTTATCATATGGTTTATGTGCGACATATTTTCCAGGAGTGCCTTTCAATAATAATTATGAAATTTCCAATAAATGAAATTCTTCCTCACGGTGAAAAGGTTTTACAAAGGTAAAATTTAAATTTTACAAATTAAAGAGATTCATGTTTATTTCCATGGAAAATAATTAAATGGGAAGATGCACGTGAAAGGAAGTCTTGGATAATTTTTTATCCTAAGGTTTTACAGGAGTAAAAGAAGAAGATTAAAAGTGTTTTACCAAAGATGGTAACCAAGACATGGTTTTCAAAACCATGGGAAACAAACAAGTAAATGGTTTTCACAATGAAACGATAAATTGGAAAAAACAAGACAGAGTAAATGGTTTTTACAGTGAAATGGTAAATTGAGAAAAACAAGACATGGTTTTAAAAACCACAGAAAACAAACAATAAATGGTTTTCAAAACCACGAGCATGAATTAAAATATGGAAATTTAATTCTACAGGATAAAAAATATTTGGGAATTATTTTTATTCAAATATATTATTCCCAAATATTTAAAGGAAAATATGGATAAATGGAATTAGATTTGAAAGAGTACAAGTGACATTTCAAAGAGAATGTGGCAGAGGAAGGAGCTGAAGCATCAGAGGAATAGACAGTTGGATCATGAAACATTTTTATGAAAACTGTCATTTGTAATCATTGTACTCAGTTTTAGAAGCTGAAATGTTTCACTTCAACGATTGTAATCAGTTTCTAACTAAAGGAACTCGAATTGTATAAGTATTAGAAGTTCCCAATGTATTAATGGTTGGCAGAAGTGTAAGGGTACAATTCTGGTTGTTCTGAACTCTATTGTAATTTTCTGGAGCTGAAATGAATACATATGCAGAAGCTTTGAAGTCTCTATGAAAAGATTCTAATGGTGGTGATATGAGTTTTGTCTTCTCTCATTATATGTATTTCCTGTATTCTTTAATTCCATTTACATTGTTTTCTGTTTAAATAGGATAATCAAAGGCCCATAATTCATCTTGTGATGCTCTCGGCTGAAGCAATTTAAACTATGTATATTTCTTCCTAACTAATTCATAATTCATTTCATTAATTCTCTGATGTAGTTACTTGTTTTCCCCTTTCCTCTTACACTCTGCAAATTTCAATTTACAACTCAGATTCATTGCCTCATTTAGCCTTTATCCTCTGGAGAGTTCTACCGGCCAATCATTGTTTTCATTCACTTTTAGAATCTCGACTCCATAGCCCTAAATGTCCCTCCCCTTCCTTGCTAAGAACTTTATAAAAAAACCCCAAAACAAACTAAATCTAGCCACTGATTGCCAACGAAATATCAAGTGACACGAGAGAGTCCTCTATGAGCTGAGCAGGCTAGTGCCCAGCTCTAAAGATGGTTGTGTTATGAACATAAATATACATAAATAGATATTCATAACATAATAATTAATTAATAAATAATAATTATTAATAATGAAAGGACATGTCTCAAAGGACATGACTATTGATTAAGGGCGCCCCTGCGTGGGTATATAAATGAACCCTCATCCTCAATTGTATATCATCATATCTTATCTATTCATATTTTATACATTATTCCTACATGGATTATTATGTTATATTCCAAGTATTTTGAATAATTCTTGTGTGAGCGAACTTTGTTTGTCTCATTTGGTATCAGAGCTTTTGTTTTTCTGATCCTGACCTTTGGTCAGTCTCTTTATCAGACCTTGTCTGAACTGGCTTTTGGCCAACCATACTTCATTCAGAGCTTCTCTGATTTAGTTAGGCCATTGGCCGCATCATTTTTTTGGAGTTTCTTTGATTCAGAGGTCTTTGACCAAAAACTTGGTCCTTGACCATTAAAAATAAATAAAAATAAGTATCTGTTGAAGGAAGAGGTATTCTGCTGGAAAGGAAAATTAAAGAAAGATATTTTCAGAAGTTTTTTTTGGAAATTTTTTACTGCAAATTTGAAAAGCAGAACTAGAGCGAAGAAAGGTCATAAGAAAATACTATCTGAAATAAATAAATAAGAGGAAAACCTAAACGCTAAAGAAATAGTGGGATTTAAACTCTGCCATTGGGATAACGGAAACCAGGAATAAAAAAAATACAAAAGAAAGAAAGAATTAAAAAAAGAAAGAAAAAAAAGGAACGAAGTGCAATAAGCTACAACTGCCACCAATTAATACGTTGTCGGAACACGTTTTGGGCATTTGAATCTATCAATTATTCATTTTTTATCAATATATTTTATTATTACGATTCAAATACTTGGTCTATGCCTATCGCTCCTCTCTTCCCACACCCAACTCATAAAACCCTCCCCATCTTCTTTTTCCTTTCACTCACGCCCAACCTTCTCCATCATCTCCCTCACACTCCTTTCCATTCCTTTTACCTCTCCCGCAACTGTCCCCCTTTCTTTCCTCCGTAACCCTTCCTCGATCCCTTCCGCATCCTTTCCTACCCCCATAACCCTTCCCTTTCCCCTTCCCCCGTAAAACTTTCCCGACCCCTACCCACTTCCTTTCCTGTCCTGTCCACTCCCATAACTTCCCGTCCCTCTCCTGTAGCCTGCCCTTCCCACCTGATACACCACCCACCCCCNTGACTCCCCAATCCCTGTCAGTCAGTCACATCTCCCAGACCTGATACATCCGCCAATCTTGTCTGTTGTATACTCCTGCCACCTCTGCAAATCATTGCTGTACTGTCCAATCCTGTGCATACAGTCGTCGTACGACCACTAAGATATTGCAGTCGTACAAACTGCCATACTCATCGCAACAACAACCGTACCACATCCAATCGTCGCTTTCCATCCATACAGTTCGTTGATTAAAAATTTAAATGTTGTCCTCCATCCGTACAATCATAATTTAAAATAATTGCAGGGTGTGGGTAAATTGTCGTGGAATTAAAAAGGTGCCACCGTCAACAAAAGGTCGTGACCTTTGTTAAAACAAAACAACGACTATATATATATTCATTAACTTCTAGGTTATATTAATTTTATGAAGTGAACATTCTATCGTGGAAGTAAAAAAAAAAAGGAGTATTAAGTCCACTATATTTTACCTAAGAATAAAAAAAGTATAAGCCAAGGTGTATTAATTCCTATTTTTTTATTCCTTAAGCAAAAAGGAGTACACTTTAAATAAAGTGTTAAATCACTTTTTAAGATAAGTTTATATACACAAAAATATAGGAGATTAAAATACACTTGGGAAAAATTGAAAAGATAAAGGTAAAACAAACTCTTTTTACATATATTATATGCTCTTTCTTATTAAAAGAGTATATTTATTAAAAACAATGAGCTTAAGCTTTATTATTTTTATTTAAAAAAAAGGTTCCCTAAATTATAGAAGGTGAAGAAGAGTAATATATATATAAAATGGAGTTTTGTGGTGAAAAACAAGTAAGATTCCCCCCTACTTATAAAAAATGTGGATCACCTATTAAAAGTTAATGGGATTATTCAGGGAAAGAATATCAACGTCGCTATTTGCTCGACCGCTAGGAAAAATCACATTAACGTTGACTTGGCAAACCAATTAATAGTTTTAGAGCCAAATATAATTGAAAATGATATGTGTCTTTCCAATGAGAAATATGACATTAAGAACCTACAACTATCTATGGGTGATTACAAATTCATAGCTCAATTCAATGTCGTGTCAATCTGTGAAGACAATGTTGATATAATTCTAGGGTCAACTTGGGTAGATACATTAGGTACTTTTATTTTCAACACAAGGAGAAAGTTTTTGACATTTTCTTATAAGAAGAAGAAAATCACATTACATGACGCTACAATGAAGTCAATTTCAGGAGCTCCATCATCAGAAGACATGAATGACATATCAGAAGTGATCCTTCCAGATAACCATAAGTCAATACAAAAGTTGCAAGATCGACAAGAAGAATGTGACAAAATCATCATTGAAAAAGACGAAGAGATTTCTCGGCTAAGAAATCATAATAAAAAACTACTTGCAAAAATCATGAAATCAAGGAGAAGAAGCGTTGTTTTCAAAAGTTCGAACAGGAAAATCAAGATCTCAAAGAGAAATTAACCGAAAAAGAGGGAGAAAGCTCCAACCTAAGGAACCTTAATCAGAATTTACTAGAACAAATTAAAATCTTAAAGGATGAAAGAAAAAAGAATATAGAATAAAAAAATAAAGTCGGCAAATAAGAAGATGAAGAAAAAAATTCACGCCTAAGGGTCCATAATCAAAATCAGAAGATGAAGAAAAAAATTCACGCCTAAGGGTCCATAATCAAGATTTATTAACTCAGATTAAAAAGTTGAAGCATGATAAGAAGACTTTACAAGAAAAGATAGACCACAAAACATCATTAGTCGATAAGGAAACGATGACAGACCCAATCAACCTTACAACTCAAAAGGAGGCAAATCTAGATGATGTAAATAAGTTTTCAAATGTCGAGGTACAAACAAGCCATAGATATCAAGAAGACTCAATTCCAAAATTTAATCAACAAAAAGCTACAAGTATACGAAGTAAGGATCGAGTTGCAAGGATGTCTTATCGACATCCTAATCACAAAAATCGATACTTTAGCCAATCCTTGTATCAACAGAAACAAATGACCAATATGTTGAAGAATATTATTTCCACTACAAGTGATGCTCAAAGTAGAAGCTATCATGGGAGTCGAAATACATCAAGTTCTTTCCAAGAACCCTATAAACTCCCCATGCAGAAGATCGAATTAGGATGGGCAGACTCCTTTACAATGCG
>SNQJ01S0003369.1:65748-99598 GCA_010110895.2 Picea sitchensis | reverse complement strand
TATAGAGTGTACAGGTTGTTATCAGATCTAACTTATTCTAAAGATAACTGGAGAGGTTGAGAGAATATCTCAACCACACACCAAACTAGGATCTCACCAATCCAACTCTCTAACAACCTCTTAGTAATAGGATCACACAACTCGCGTAGAGATTAACTCTACCTCTCAATACATTAGCAAGTATGTTAGATAAGTAGGAATTGTATATTCCAACACTCTCCCTTAATGACTACTTATCTAAATATCTATGTGGTCATATCTTCGTGTGCTTCCTCTTGTACTTGCATCTGATTATTGACGTCCATATAAAAAGAAATCCATCTACCGGAATACATGGGTCATCAGCGACTGTAACCGCCAGTTCTATAGGAATCCTCTTCAGCTACAGGTTCATTCAACCGTTCTTCCTCATAGCTCCCCCTTCATCACATCATCAACCTGGGTTTTATTTCGGTTTACCCATAACCGTGCTCTGGGTTTTCTCGGATTACCCTCAACCATGCACCAGGTTTTCTCGGATTACCTGTAACCATGCTCTGGGTTTTCTCGGATTACCCTCAACCATGCACCAAGTTTTCTCGGATTACCTGTAACCATGCTCTGAGTTTTCTCGGATTACCCTCAACCATGCACCAGATTTTCTCGGATTACCTGTAACCATGCTTTACATAGTGGTTTCTAGATTACCACGAACTTTTCACATTAGGGGGTATACAATGGCTCAAGTACATAGAATTTTCTAGGACCACTACATCAAAATATCCTAGTCTTGCTTTCAATTACATGTCTCACAAATAACATAACTATGCACACCTTCAAACCAAAAAATATCAAATAACAATACTTGTAAAATCATAACTCAATCACACTTCTCACAATCAACGCTCTATGAGTCCGACGGAATGGGCACGTACACCTCACTTCAATGTAACACCTCCATGTAATGGCGCGAACAACAACAAACTCCAACAATAACAACCTCTCACTTTACAACTTCTTTACTAAGCAATTGCAGCTCTTCTCCAAAACTCAAAAAAAATGAGTCCTCTTCAATATCATGGACAAGGACAACCATTTGTCACACGAACATGTATCCACTCATACAGATCATGAGACTTACCAACAATATCATAGGAGTAACAACCAAGAGAATTTGGATCCATTCTGAATCTGAACTTGGCAGCCTGCGAAGCCCTGCTATGGCCAAAAGGAAAATATGACTATTTCTATGAGCATGAGCTGGTATTTGCCTTTCATCTCACTGAAGTAGAGGTTCCATGGCCAACCTCAATCCTGATTCATTGTGTAATAGTTTATCAAAACCAGGTTCAGTTTCCATACGATGATAAGCTCGCCCATTCTGTTGCCTTGATTTGCCATCAGTTGCTTCAGGAAATGGGTGCAACACCATTGGAAGACTTCCTTGACCCTTGCCATCATTCCGCACCCACTCATACACATAAACTCGGGTACGAGTACTCCCACAGTCCAAAACTATAGAAAAAATGTGATGCCTCCCTACTCCAATAAGATTTTAACTATCCAAATCCCACAATGATCAGAATCAAAAGCATTAACAGAAGTAAACACCCAACAACTACCTTTGTTCACTGAAAGCCAATAGTGATTTGCCACATGACGACGACTCCACAAATTTAAGAGTGACATACAAAGCTCTCTCACATTTTTCAAGCCACAACAACATAGATAACTTCACAGAGAATCTCGCGCGTCTTCCACAAGAATTATTGAGCACCGTCTGTCGACTCCATCACATGGATCTCAACGTCATAACTATGCATAACGATTCCATTGAAGATTTGATCTTGGCTCACGGATCTATAGCCTGACAGATCTTGTCTCCTACCAACAACACGCGGCCTCTTCCAATAGCAGATCTCAAATTTTCTTTCCAGACTCTAGGACAATATGACTTTACAGTAGACAATATACATCTACAGAATTCAGAGAAATGACAACACCCTGGCAGTGTCCTCCTTCAACAAATGGCAACGATCAATGGCATTACCAGCAGATTAACATTTAAATAAAACAACGATTTGGGCCTTAATGATCATAGCAAGCCCTTATACGCAGAGACTCAGCTTGTGCAATTGCACAGAGACCCCTCTTGTTCACCTTCTCCACGTAAAGCTCAACAGTACCCTCAGGAAAGTCAACCGTTTTTGAACAACAGAAATTAACTCTCTGATCCTTCGCCCTTTATACTCTGAGACTGCAGATGGCAACACAAATCAGAGTAATGCACAACAAACACAAACAATGATCTATTTCTCAACTGCAGCGCTATCTTCAGCAACACGCAGGCACCAATCTTCTTTGGACAATGAGCACACGCCAGGACTCACACAAGCAAACACAAACAATTACTCTACTCTCCACATATTTCTGGGCACTCCCGTCAGGGAGTCACGCCCAACCCTAAAGCTCTGATACCATGTTAAATGGGAGAGTAGAGTGATAAACAAATATTTAATTGCTTACCATATCAATACAATGGACTCTATTATATAGAGTGTACAGGTTGTTATCAGATCTAACTTATTCTAAAGATAACTGGAGAGGTTGAGAGAATATCTCAACCACACACCAAACTAGGATCTCACCAATCCAACTCTAACAACTTCTTAATAATAGGATCACACAACTCACGTAGAGATTAACTCTACCTCTCAATACATTAGCAAGTATATTAGATAAGTAGGAATTATATATTCCAACACTCTCCCTTAATGACTACTTATCTAAATATCTATGTGGTCATATCTTCGTGTGCTTCCTCTTGTACCTGCATCTGATTATTGAAGTCCATATAAAAAGAAATCCATCTACCATTCAATCATTCTTCCTCATAGCTCCCCCTTCATCACATCATCATCAACCTGGGTTTTATTTCGGCTTACCCATAACCATGCTCTGGGTTTTCTCGGATTACCCTCAACCATGCACCAGGTTTTCTCGGATTACCTGTAACCATGCTCTGGGTTTTCTCGGATTACCCTCAACCATGCATCAGGTTTTCTTGGATTACCTGTAACCATGCTTTACATAGTGGTTTCTAGATTACCACAAACTTTTCACATTAGGGGGTATACAATAGCTCAGGTACATAGAATTTTCTAGGACCACTACATCAAAATATCCTAGTCTTGCTTTCAATTACATGTCTCACAAATAACATAACTATGCACACCTTCAAACAAAAAAAATATAAGCACAATTCAATCTCACTTTTGTAACTTGATTTGGAGGATGTGTGAGTCCGACAGAATGAGCACGTACACCTCACTTCATTTGTGCTCTGATACCATGTTAAAATGGGAGAGTAGAGTGATATAAACAAATATTCTATTGCTTACAAAATCAATACAATGGACTCTATTATATAGAGTGTATAGGTTGTTATCAGATCTAACTTATTCTAAAGATAACTGGAGAGGTTGAGAGAATATCTCAACCACACACCAAACTAGGATCTCACCAATCCAACTCTCTAACAACCTCTTAGTAATAGGATCACACAACTCACGTAGAGATTAACTCTACCTCTCAATACATTAGCAAGTATGTTAGATAAGTAGGAATTATATATTCCAACAATAACTAACCTTACTTGTCAAGAAAATCACCCTTGATAAGAAAACTAGACTCTTCCAGACTTGCGCTTCTACTTCCTGCCATATGGTCAAGCGCATCCACAAAAGACTTGTCCATGCTCATATTCCTATTCTTCTCACCTTTGAAATGATGTTGTATGGCATCAACATGAGAAGGTTGTGAATTGCAAATTTTTGAAAATGCAATAGGTCTATCCTCACTACACTAGCTAATTCTCTGTAACTCTCCATCTTCATTTTTTTTTAAGTCCAAAACTGGAGACTCAACATACTGATTATTTGCATTTCAGAAGTTAACTCATCCCCTACAATAACTTTGTCCTCCAAATGGGCTTCTTGGGTTTCTTCCAGGTGCCTAGTATGACCAAGAAGATCAATTATGCAAGCATAGCTCTCTTGGTGTAATGCAATAATCTTCATATATGGAATTAAAGTAGCGTAATCCTTCTTCCACTAGGCCAGCATGGCTGCACGCAGAGAGAACACCAATAAAAGTGGTCTGGTTTTCCTTTTATCCAGAGATTTGCATTTGTTCAAAGAGTTGGAGAGCCTCTTTTCCACACCTATTTATAGCATAAACCCATAATCATCACATTCCATGAATTTGTGAATCGTTCAGACATTTGGTCAAAAACTTTACGTGAATCCTTAGTATACCCACATTTTGCATACATATCTACGAGGGCATTGCTAACAATGACATCATAGTGTAATCCAGTTCTGATGCTGTCTTCATGGGGTCTCGCCATTCTCCAACACTTTCAAGTTGGCACATGCAGGAAAAAACACTGACAAACGTAACAGTGTTCGGTTTGACACGTCAGTTTCATTTGTTAAAAGAGCTGTAGGGCATAATTAACATGCCCATTCCATCCAAGTACTGCAATCATTGTATTCCATGAGACTAGATTTTGTTGAGGCATTTTCTAGAAGATTTTCAGGGCCTCATCCAAGTTACCATTCTTTGTATAACCTGCAATTATTGAATTCCAGGAAACCACATCTTCAACGCGCCCATTCTGCATGTATCCTGTAATCATTGAATTCCAAAAAACCACATTTCATTGAGCCATTTTGTCAAACACATTACACACATCTTTAATTCTTCCACTGCGTCTACCTTGTAAGAATGGACATCCACGAGTGCACATATCGCTCTGGAATTTCATCAAACAATTCACAAGTGGTCTCCATCCTCCTTTTCTGAGCATACGCCACAATGATTACATTCCCAGAGACCACATTTCGTTCAAGCATATGTCAAACAGTCGGTGTGCATCCTCCAGTCTTCCTTTTTCCAAATACCCAGACACATTACATTCCACGAAATGATATTTCGTTCCGACATATCATCAAACAACAAGAACGCAACCTCCATTCTCCCGTTCTTGGCATATTCAGGAGAACAAAAGCATTGATACAACGGATCAAACCTAAACACATTTGCAACATTTGAAAAAAATATTGCCAAAGCATCATTCCCATGACCATTATTGGCATAAGCTCGTCGCAGAGCAGCCAACTATGCACGTGCAGGTAGAACACTCGTGGAAATAGACAAATTGAGCTTCATGCCACTCTTTTGCATTAGCCAAAAACAAGAATCATTACAGTAACCACTCTGAGTATGCCCTGCAACCCCAACATTCCATGAAATCAGATTTTTTTGAGACATCTGATCAAATGCTTGGCCTGCATCTTCAACACTCGCACATTTCGCATACATCTCAATAATATCATTCCCCACAAATACATCTGACTCAAAGCCACTTCTAGCAATGTAATCATGGATCTCCTTGCCCTTTTCCAGATCTCGTATAACACCACATGCTTTCAGAACACATGCAGAAATATCATTGTCTGCATGTATACCCATATATTGCATTTGGTCACAGAGGCGGAGTCCCATCTCCCAAGTCTAACATACCCACTTATCATAATAGTCTAAGAGTAGATATTCGACTTTGGCATTTTGTCAAACAATTTGTAGGCATACTCTAAAAATTCTGTTTTTACGCTATGTAACCTTTGGTTCCTTGCCACTCTGTAATGTCCCTGGCCACCTTGGTGTCTACTGGGATATAGCTGGGCACTGAGAAATTTCACCAATTTCCCTATGAATTTACCATAACAACTACATTTCTAATACCAGTAATAACACACCCTGCAAATGATACTAGCAATACTTTGTTCTATATGATACACACACATAATCACATTTACATCAAGCATGTAGGATAACATACACAACCACAACAACACCATTAAAACATAACAACACAACATTTAACATAATCACAAAGAACATAGTACTTGCCTTTTAAAAGTCCACCAACTGGTTGCAAACCTCAGCCGTTTCTCCTAGCCATAGACCTCACTGCTCCAACTCTCTCATCAACGAGTCACCCCCGAGCTGAGGCTATGACTCCACTAGGGAAAAGTCTTACCTAAAGCTAGCTATGGTCTCCCAGACGGTACAAGTGTTCTCTAGTCAAGGTACCAAACTCCAACATCAATTCCAACCTACAACCTCTCATTCCCCATCAACCTGCACAACCCAAGGAAGTGTAGCTCCTTCTCTGCGTCGTGGTCCCTTGGGATGTCCCACTTCCTTTCCAAGGCTCCATCAAAGGCTGGCTAAGAAGTCTCAAAGCACTGTGTCTCCAAGAATTCTAGCTATACTCATGAGTCTCTAGGCACCCTCTAGGCTCCACACCTTGGGAAACCACGCAAAGAATTCTTGCTCCAGGGCTCCAACTTTCTTTAAGGCAACCCAATGAGAATTTTACACTGAATCCCCAATAGAACTCACCTAAAATTTCCAAGATTCACAGGAAACACAGGTTTACAAATATTTCCTAGCTCACCCTTCACTTATCTAGCAAGACTAATAGGTAACAATGAGTCCCTTCTCTTCATTTTCCCTGAAAATTGTTGGCAAGATATACACTTCCTTATTGTGGCATATGAGTCCCTAAAGATTCATGGCCAATAAAATCCATCTCTTATTATTTTATGGGTGTTGGTCGTAAGTGCAAAATGTCCACCACATATTCCTTCATGGAATTCTCTCATTAATTCTTGGGCTTTGTTTTCATCGACACGTCTCAGTGATATGCCATCATAGCTCCTTCTGAACAATAGATCAACAATCAACACATATTGATTTGCCTTCATCTTCAATGTTCTTCGCTCTTTAGGGTTCATGGTGACTAGAAACTGCCCGGACCTCAAATAGAATACAATGTCTCCATACCATTCTGAATCAGCCAATGGTTCTCTGACTGAAATTGAAATCATTCCATCCACAGAATCACTATTTGCAATGAGCGTACATAAACCTTGTACTTTGACAACCTTCAAATGTTTAATTTCAATATCATATTCTTGGATATTTCCCATCCAGTTAGCCCATTTTCCTTCTCTTAATTGTTGATTCAAAAACATCTTCACCGACGATGATGGAACATAAGAAATGACATGAGAATTTAGTATGTACGTCTGAAAGTGTGCCACCACTTTCACAAGAGCCAAGGCTTTCTTTTCCAACTATGAGTACCTCAATTCATAATCATGAAGGGTTTTGGTCATGAAACTAATTGGGAGTTATTCACCCTTGGTATTCTTCTGAGTAAGAACATATGCAACAATTGTTTAAGTAGTGAATGAATAGATGATGACATCCCTTTGAAACTCCAGGCTAATGAGGACTGGAGCTGTGGTGATTGCCCTTTTGATATTATTGAAAGCTTCTTGTGTATCCGCTGTCCATTCAAACCTTTGCTCCCTTTTCAACAATAAATTGATCGGATTCACAATACTTGCATAGTTAGGAACAAATCTTCGCACAAAGTTGATCTTGCCAAAAAACGATTGAACTCCTTTCTTAGATGATGGGGGGTTGAGTTCATTTATATCTTTAACTATTTCTGGATCTATATAAATCCCTTCTTTGCACACAATATGACCCAATAGTTTTCCTTGAGTTACAACAAATAAACATTTATTTGGATTTAGTGAAACACCGTATAGTTTGCATCTTTCAAAAACTTTCTTCAAGTGATGGATATGATCACCCCTTGTTTTTTAATGTACTATCAAGTCATCTTGATAGTTCGCCATGAATTTTCCTATCAACCCACTAAATGCATGATCCATGGTCCTCTGAAATGTGGCTCCTTCATTCTTCAAACCAAAGGGCATCCTAGCATATGCATATGTCTCCCAAGGTGTTATGAATGTTGTCTTTTCTCTGTCTTCTTCAACAACCAAAAACTGATTATATCCAAAAAAACCATCCAACATGGACATACAAGCTGATCCCGTGACTTGTTGGAGAAGAAAATCCATGTTAGGTAAATGATAGTTATCCTTTATGCTTGTTTTGTTAAGATCCATGAAATCCACACACATCCAGATTTCCCCAATATTCTTTCTTACTATCATAAGGTTTGAAATCCAATCGAAATGTCTAATGGGATACATTATTCCAGCCTTCTTTAATTTCTCTAGTTCAACCTTTACCAGAGGTTTCAATTTAGGGTTCATCATCCTTATTTTTTGCTTGACAGGATTTGCTTCTTCCCTCAAAAGAATGATATGTTGGAATATTGTTCTATCATAAGCTTTCAAATCATCATAAGTCCATGCGAACACATCAAGATATTTTTTAAACAACACAACATATTGATCAACTTCCTCAATGGTGCAATGAACTCCCAAGTTGACATATTTTTGGGAACCGTCAGTTCCAATATTGACCTTTCTTGTTTCTTGCACCTTTCGAAGTGAAATTTATTCCAGGAGATTCTTAGCATGATCATATTTCGTAAAAAGAGACTCATATTGAATACAATCTTTCGGGACAACGAACATGTGATTATCTTCATCATCCTCATCGTTCAACAATTTTTTTTCCATCTGTTCATCATTTTCAAATACTTGCAAATATTCCAGGTTATCAGGTACAAAAGGTTGAAATACTCTTTTTACTTGAAAATATGTTTTTCTTTGTATATCATCTAGGTTTGACAATGATGCCGCCAGAGCCAATTAATCTTCCTTTTGATTCTTGTCCCTTGGAATGAAGGAAATGTTGAAAGAGATGAAAGATTCCATCAATTCGTTAACTCTTTTGAAATATGATTTGAGTCTTTCCTTCTTGATTTTATACCTCTGGGTGGTCTGATTAATCACCAACTTAGAGTCTCCAGTCACAATTAGATGTTAGATTTTCATTTTTTGTGCAAGAATCATTCCTTGGATCAAAGTTTCATATTCTGCCTCATTATTGGTACATTCAAATTCAAGTCTGATAGCATGTGGATGCATAATCTTTTCTGGATTGACAAGCACAATTCCAACTCCACTCCCGGAGCTTGAACAAGCTCCATCGAATGCCATCCTCTAATAACCTTCAAATATATACTCTTGATTCTCCATGTCTTGCAATTGCTCTAGGCTTTCACTATGTTCCATGTCTAGGATAGTATAATTTCCAATCCCGATGTCTATATAATCTTCCATTAACTCATTATCTTTCTTTTTGAAAGAGAAGGGTTTCCTGGGTTCACGTGGCACCTTAATCATTGCTCCTTCTTTTCCTGGAAGCATCATGCAAGTTCCATCGTTCATTATATATCCCTTGATCATGGATGACCAATCTCTTCCCAAAACCACTCCGTATGCCTGTGGAAGTTCTACCACAATGATATTGAAAATCGTAATAATATGGGGGGCCGCTGTGATCCAAGCATAAAAGTCCTTGATTTCTCCATAAGCTGGAACTTTTCTAGAATCAATTGCATATATACTTTCACCAGTCTCATAATATTTGGTACAACTCATGCCCAATGCCTCCATGACCGCCAATGGCATAATGTTATTGGTTGCGGAAGTGTCAACTAAACAATTATGAAGTGCAACATCATGATTTTCAATTGAAATATAAAAGTGAGGAATTTTACCTCTCAGCTTGGCGGTGGATTGGTTCTGGCTTTGTTTCGGACTTGTGACAACAACTTCTTCTGTTTCAAAAGGGTCATTCAATAATATTAGAATGTTTTCCCTTTGTTGGGGAATCTTCACCACTTCTGTAAAAAGCAAAGTTATCCTTAGTTTACTTAAGTCCTCTACAACATTGTATTTCATCTGAGTGGAGTTTGACATCAGGGGTTTCTTTTTATTTCCAGCGCTATCCATCATTTTCTCCTTCGCTCTTTTTTTTTTTTTTTTAATTTTCAGTTTTTTTTTTCTTTATCTTTTTGGTTTTCCTTCTCAGAATCATTTTTACTCTTGGATCTATTTACAAATCCTCTTGTCCGAGTGATGTTTTCTTGCAAGTTAGGGTCGTTGTCGCCTTCTTCAAATGTATACATGGAAGTCTCACATCCGTCCATCTGTACAGTTTCAGAACTTTCATCAGGTGAATAATAGTTCTCTTGCTCAACCATTTTCTCATCATATACATCATCCAAAACAATTGCATTGGGAGTAGGCTTCCTAGGAACCCCTGGTCTTTGCGGATTATCCATGTTTTCAAACCTCACTTTGTTTTTTTGGGGAGGGTTCCTTCTTTGCTCTGGGACCAACATTCTTGGATTTGCCACATAATTATCCCCCCTTCTTAGTCTGGTTATCTCATTTTGCATCTGCTTTATAGTTCTATTCTTTTCTTGGTTTCTTGTGCCGCAATAGGGTCTACCTTCACATATGGTATGGTTCCCTTGAAAAATCCTCCTCCATGTTTTTGTTTTTTAGTCAGTCGTGGCTTGAATTCTTCGTTATTTCTTGAACTATAGGCTCCTTGATTATTAATACTTAATCCTCCTAGTTTCCTTTGTACTTTTCCCACTACAATGTCGGGGTCGACATTCATTTCAATCATAATTTCTTCCATCTCAGTGGCTTTAGTCATTTCCTCCTCCAAGGTATCCATTTGGGATGTTCTGATATCATATTTCACATTCGGGGGCATTTCATTCTTATAATAAATGAGTATGATTGGGTCATTCGACATTTTATCTTCTAGAATCTTACTCAAGGTTTTATTGAACCTGAGATTAAAATCTCATATTCTTTCATTCTTCCTCATACCAATCTGGGTGAAATCGGTGAGAAGGGTATGCTAAGCAATTGGAGGGGCGAACATAGTCAGGAACATGGCTTCAAGGTCATTGAATGAGCGAATTGATATACTAGGTAATGCATTATACCATTCATACACTCTTCCTGATAAGGTTTGAAGAAATAACCTTACCATCACATCGTCATACTCAACACAATGAAAATCACAAACATCAAGAAATAAGTGAAGGTGCCTTTTTGCATTGATTGTTCCATCTCCAGAAAATTCCTTCAAGGTAACCTTAGGGAGAACATGGAGTTCATGTTGCTCGCCTAGAATATTCAAAGGGGAATCTCTTATTCTTCTTCGATTTTCAAACCTTAGGTTTTCTTCATTTCTTGCAGCATCTCTTCCACCTCCTTGTCTCTCCTCATGTGGTTCTTCTCGCGGTTGTTCATTTATTTCTTCCATATCCGAAGAGATTCCAAGAATATGATTTTCACTTCTCAGAATATAGAGTTGCTTGCTTTTACTTCTGGTAATGGGTCCCTTGTATTCGTCTAGCTTCAATCTCTACCTTGTCCTTGTGCCACTAACCTTTGGTTTCTTCAGTCTGGTCGTTCATCTCTCCTCTGTCTCCGGAGGATTTCTCTTTCTTCTTCTCGAACTAAAATCTTCCATGACCTTTCTAACTCTTCTCAGATCTCGACTGTCGTTATTACTAGATTGTATAGATTATGTAAGATGTTTTGCTATTTGTTCAATCCAATTTTCACGTGGGGCTGATCATCTTGTGGAAAATTCATATAATTTAAAAAAATGCTAGACGAGGTTCCAAATTTTAGTTTGATCCCCAATATGGTCACCAAAAATGTTGACGCTTGAATCCGTTAGGACTGAAACGGAAACCTCACGAGGATGTAAATCCCCCTTCCTTTTTATAGAGGTGGTACTCCTCTTTACTTTAATATTTTCTTAGGACTCTAGATATTCAGAATATGGGACTTTACAGAAGTCCGTCATGGTAATCAAAGAAATATAAAGATTGCACGAAAAATAAAAGGAAAATGTTTTGTTTTACTTTATAAATAAATTTCTTGAAAAATGACCAAGAACCGCACACTTCATACATTTAAAAAAAATAAGCAAAATTTCCTCACATCCATCATAGTTAAACTAAAGATTTCTGATCACATAAAATACAAAGAAGATGATCCACATGCATAAGATAACTTTAACAGAGTGGACACATGGAAGCTCAAATAAAGAAAATTATAGATCAATCTCAAATACTTTATACTCAAAACTCAAAGTTACAAAATAACTCTCTTGAAATTTCTAAAAAATATATAGTTTGTTACATATTCTTTGAAATTTAAAATTCATTTGTCCTAAGGACTGGGATTGGGGCTCCTGAGGACCATAAAGAAAATATAAACAAGAATTAAGATTGCAAAAGGAGGATGATGGGAGGTAAAATAACAACACGACCTGGAAAGAAGAAAAAGAGAAGTTACCAGACTTCGATTAAACCTTTCTAGTCAAAAAAGCGGAATAACTGGATGAAAGAACGGATAAAGAATGAAAGACGTGATTAGCATAAAATTACTATGATGGTCTCTCATGTCTTTACTTACGTGCTAGTGTCCTTTTATTGTCTTCATTAACGTTTACATGAACCGTCTCAACTGTTTCTTGCCCCTCGTTGGTCAATTTGTCGATTTCTTTCTTGAACCATTCTTCAATATAATTTTTCATTGGTGCCGCGTTTATCTCATGCCAATTTTTTGTGTTGAATAACTCACCCTCTAAGTCTCTCAAATCAAGGGAAATACCGTGTAATTCTTCCTCAATAACCTGGTTCTTCACGGAATAGTCCACTAGCTAATTGTCTATGCCATCTTCATCGTATTCAAGTATACCATAGAACTTTTCAACTTACAACCCTTTAAAAATCTCAACTTGTTTGTCAAACTGTTGCTTTGTTAGGAACATTGAGTTGAGGATTAATTTGGGTTCTTGTAATTCATTAGTACTTCTATATAGGTCTATCTCTATGAGCCTCTTGAATAGTTCTCCCCTCTTTGATATAATCTTGGCTGCATGCTTGAACAATATTATTCAAATTTTTAATCTTTTCTTTCCAAGATGCATTCAACCATTTTATTCGACTTGGGGAGGGAAGGAAATCCTCTCTTCTCCTTAGTTCCGTCATG
Source organism: Picea sitchensis (assembly GCA_010110895.2). Lineage (NCBI taxonomy): Eukaryota > Viridiplantae > Streptophyta > Pinopsida > Pinales > Pinaceae > Picea > Picea sitchensis. Next base: position 86,678 of record SNQJ01S0003369.1, on the reverse strand, counting down.
TTAGATACTTTGATTCCAAAGGGTAATACAACATCAATGTAAAAACCTTCTTCGTTTTCCAGGTCAACCTGTAAATATTCATGGAAGGCATGCACCCTTGAGCCAAAAGAAGCAATGTTTTTCGAAACTTCCCATGCCTCTATGATCAATGCCATTCTTTTCTTAATATTTATTTCTACATAGCTCTTGTCTGATGTAAGTAGGCTTGAAGATCCTTTCAATTTAACAATGGGTGTGGTGGGTCTGACTATTGACAAAGGAATGGAAAGAAGTGGAAGAGGCATTAAAGTGTCTTCCAGTTCCTTGATCCTTTCTTTCAACTTCATGTTTTTTGATTCTAGACCATTGATGCAATCATCCAGAGCATCCCCAGTTGCTCTGTGAATTTTAGAAATCTGGGAAGGCCACATATCTTTTAATTTGACCTCTGAATGATATTTTCCTTTCTTATTCTTCATATCACCTTTTTCAATAACCAATTTCTTGGATTCCTTTTCAAAGACAACGCTATGGAAATCAAATGACTCTTCTTCATTGAGGGTCTCATTCTCAATGATCTCTAATGATGAATTTTGGTGAGATATATTTCCTAGCTGATCAATGGTGGGAAACATTTTCTCGATGTTCGCCTCGAGCTCCATGTATTCAAGAGAGAAGCTGTTGATTTCATTTTTGATGCGACAATCTTCTTCCTTTGGCACAACATTCTTCCTCTTCTTTCTCAGAGGAAGCTTGTGCAAGCTCTCAATATTTCTCGGAGGGGGATTCTTTTCTTCTCTGCCGCTTGAGATACTTTTGGTAATTTTCCTAGCCGGGTGGGCCATTGGAGCATTTATCTGAGATGTGGTAGTTTTAGGAGTAACAATTGGAGACTGGGTGCTCTTGTCACTAGGACCCTTTCCTTTCTGCTTGTAAAAATCATTAGTACTAAGTATTGCTTCCAAATCACCATCATTGTGAACATGAGAGCCTAAGTTGTTATCTTCTTCTTCACTCAAAATAGTATGAATGAATGAGTTGTTGAATCCTACTGTCAACATATGTTCCACGAAAATTCTGTTAGGGTCAAACCCTTTTATCTTTTCAACATATTTCAGATTCACATTGTGGAAGTGGTTCACAAACTCATCCATTTTGTTTATATTCCCGAATATAAAGTCTCTAATTTTTCAAGACAAGGGTATGAATTGATTTTTCCATTTCTCATGGAAAAAGTGCTGCCATAAATTATATTGCCTTGCTACTTCTGTAATAAACATTTTATCAGATACATGGTATGGAAGAAAAGAAGGATTTTCCTTGGAACATAAAATCTTAATAACATTGTGATTTTCCATTTTCTCCAACGTCCCCTTTTTATCCAATATTTTTTTGCCTGGTCGGATATCCTAGGGGTATTTTTACCAAACAACAGTCCTTTGAACACTGGAATGAAATCATCGTAAACTTCATAAAAATGCAAGGGAGTCTTGTGTCTCCACAATGCTTGATCTAGAAGGTGATTGGATCAACCTCACAGTTCACCCTCTTATAGATAGACAATTTTGGAAATTGACAACAATATGCTATTGCAAACACCAAATAAGAAACCATAAAGAATTTATTGTCTCTTTTGTACTGTGACAATTGGGAGGATATTTTAATGGAAACCATTTTTCCCCAATCGAAGATAGCTTTCTCTTTAACTGTAAAATATAAAATACAAATAATCATGGAGGAATGGTGGTGTTTCTTTCTTGCCCTATCAACCTGGTAAACAACCAAGTGATTTGCTGAAAGGGGTTTTTAAACGAGTTGACATGAATCCTGGTAATGTCTTCTGGGACAACTGTGAGATTCTCCAAGAACTCAGGAAATAGGTCCATGCCATTATCATGTATTTTTAGGAAATCCCTAGAATCCTCTCCTTTGAAGGTAAGTCTTGGCTGAAGGAGCTTCAACATATTACAGAACACTTACGGTGAATGAGAGACGGGGGGATGTTCTTTAAGTTGTATAATCTGCTGACTTGGTACGTATTTCTCAACACACCATGCAACCAATTCTTTGCATTCAAATAGCTCAGCGAAATACCTTGCGTGAACAATTTTGGATGTCTAGATCACTTTTTTTTAGCAGGAGGAGATGGATAATATGAGTATGCTTTGGATCACTGAAAGTTATGGTCTTCACGACCAAAAATGTTCAAAGTATCGCCACATAAATGCTTTGTGGTTGATGTTTCCATAAGTTGGCGAGATATTTCTTTAAATTGGATAATAATTCGTAATGAATCATTTCAGAGAGATAACAATAATATAACCATTGGCAAATCATGCTTTAATGCAATTTAATGAAAAATATTCTCAATCCCTTCACTTATTAATGATGATCTTTACAGAACCTACATGATCAATTATTATCATTAAACCATACTAAATGTGTATTAAGAGAAGCACGAAGATGGCGGGGACAAACGAGAGCAATTTGAATTTGGGGTTTTATGTGAACCCGCCAACCCGCGAACCCTTGGTTGCGAACGATAAAAAATAGGCTAAGTATTGCACGATGGTTGGTCGGACTTGGATACAAGAGAAATGAGCTACTTAGGATCTCGGTACCCGCGACAAGTCTGACAGTCATAATGTAGATCACAGGTCTTTGGGTGCAAAATGGAGGTTGCAGAACTTGGAAGATGAAAGCTCAAACCCTTGAACCTGTGGTTGCGAGAATGGTTAATTATATTATAACAAGGCGGTCGGTTGGACTCATGATATGGGAATATAGATGGAGGTGAAGACCCGTGAGTCCGCCAAACCACGAACCCACCATTTTTTGAAAAATGACTAAGTATAATAACTAGAAAGGGAAAAGAGAAGGGAGAAAAGAAAAGGGGAATGAGGGTAAGTATAGAAGAGGGAAAAGAAAAGGAAAAAAAAGAAGTTGGGAAAATATAAAGGGAAGGGAAATTTTAGAAGCAGGAAATGATATCAATAAAACTCCATCTCATCAACTTGTGATACACACAAAAATATCTCTTCTGTGCCAAATCATATGAGTTTCACTCATCACAACGCACTATGACAAGCCACCAAAAGTCCATCCACAGGGTTGAAAATATGCTACACAACATACTACTATGATTCGGGGTCTCCGCCAATCCACCAGAACTCCAAACCTACCACACCACCCAGCTGCAATAGTCACAACTCCTTATCTGGACGGTCTGCTCCATGTATCAAACAAGAGATCATCTAACCCATTTCCACTTGCAACCGTCACTATAACTCTCTCTCAAAGATAACTCCTCAGCTCCCTCAGAGCTTTAACCTGTGAGTTGCCCAAAACAAGAAAAAGAATAAGAACAACACTCCTATAGTGTTGTATCCAAATATGTCTCAAAGATGATCCCCTTCTCTTCAGATCCTAAGCTATGATACCATGCCAATTTTCACGTGCGACTCTATGTGACTAATTTCAGATCTGAAAATTGATTCCTAGTGATCTAACAATAAAACCCTAACTCTTATCACTAAACAAATTCACACTAAATTTATTGACTGAAAACATATGTAGTGTAAACATAAAGATCATAGATGAATCATCAATACACATGAGACCCGATTTCCTTTTTGTAATCTTGTTATCATCATAAATCCTGAGGGAAAAACCAACCCTCTCGACCAATACAATATCCCCAAAAATTGAGGACAACCTTGTCCTCCAAAGTAACCAAAACTGAGAACAAACTTGTTCTCTAATGACCATACAAATCAGAAAAGAAAACTTCAACAATATATGGAAATCGTCTCTACACATGAACTTGTTGTAGACCACATGTATGACCTACTGACGTCACCTATTAGTCTGTATGGATCCGTACCTGCCTAGAAAATAAGATACATGATTGACTAATTGACAACCCGTGGACATACGATGTTTTCTCGACTGAAAATAATGTATACCCTATACACGATTCGTCCTTCTGCAAACTGCATATATATGTGCTTCATCCTCCTGCAAACCACATATGGTACGAAAAATTTGCTCCACATGTGAGACCTTCTTCACTCCTCTCTCTTGGGATAGATTCACCACCTTGTAAACCTCCCCTTTGCTGAGATCACCAATCCTCCTAGCCTAAGTGTAGTCTCACTTATGCTAGCTCCATCATGTCTCCACACACTCTACATGATATGCGTAATGTCACAATAACCTCTCTCCTTTATTGCATCGAGAGTAGTGAGGTTCTCTACAACCCAGTATGGGGAAGATGTTGTCACATGATGTTAGATTATATAAAGTTACATTAAAATAATAATAATAATAATAATGATGATGATGATGATAAGAATAATAAATTTGATTCAGTTAAAAAAATAAATAACTACGTACCTACATATTTAAATAACAACATATAAATTAAAATTTACACATTAATAAATTTGATCCCTCTTGGTGTTTGATAGATCCGGGTTTAAGATAGATCTACGCTGGTATACAAGTCTTAGGTGTCAACGTAGAAGCCCCTCCACAAGTCAACATCAAATTAATCTTTCCTTGTGGATGTGAATCCCCAACTCAAGCCCACAAAGCCCATCGTCAAACCCATGAAGCCCCCACTCAAATCCAAGGGGGTTTTCACCAAACCAAAAGTGTGATGTGTTGTCCATGACGATTCCCACTGTTATAAGCAAAATATGTCCATTGGGACAGATCCAACTTATTTGGCCGTGAATTTAGTTACATCCTCTTTGATAGCTCGACACGAGGCATATACTACCCACACCTCAGGTGGTCCTTCGCCTGAGGCGATAAATAAGGGGAAAAAGGAGAGGTGAAAGACTTACGAGAAGTCTTTCTTAGGACCACCCACCTTGGGTGTTGTCCGCCCTCAACTTCCTGGATGGAAAAAATGGCCCAGGGGGTGAAAATTATGGACAATAGGATGAAAATAATCTCGCTGATTTTTAGGACAACAAACTAAACAAAGCGAACAAAGAGTTGTTCGCTCCCTTAAAGCCTTGGAAAATGGCCCAGAATGGGTTTTCGGGGTAAACTAGGGTCCTAGACAATAGACCAATGGATGCCTCAAGTGAAAGAGTGAAAAACAAGGGTGAAACATGAGCTTAAAAGCTACAACCAAGTCTTTTTAAATGGCTGTAAATTGCTAACAACAAGTTGTTCAAATATTTTAAGACAGAGAAACAAGCCCATAATGGCTTGGTACCCCCCAGGGTGACCCAAGAAGTGATCCTAGAAAACTACCAAATCAAAAGGGGGGATGTAAATGCAGATGAACAACCTTTTTTACAAGCTATTACAATTATGTTATAGGAGAGTACTTACAACTGCAATTTCGGTTCGTGGATGAAGGGTGGATTGACAAAAGGTTTGAATTTAAATGTATTTTATTGGTGAATTTTTAGTTATTAACACATGTCTTGGCCACCACATTGTTTTGAAGGTTATCTTGATCAGGAAAACACATCCTAGAACTTGCCAACCAATATAAGAAGAGTAGTCTTAGTAGACCGCGATGGTTAGGTTGAATAGTGCTCCATGTAGTTCAAAGAAGCATGGATTAGCCACTTCTGGTCACTAGCACTTTCGGGCTCTTAAATCCGCTTGAATGGAAGAAGGATACCTGCAAAAATGAAGAGGACCAAGACCCCCTTAAAGGGAGTTTTAACTAAGCTTACCCAAGCAGAGTAGTATTCCAACCAAGCTGAGCTATTCAACTCCTTGACTGTGTGGTGCTAAGGAAAGACCACTCGATTTATACTAACTAGACAACTTCCGAGGGGCTCCTGATGAAGACTCCCTGGATTTGAAACTTAGTATCCTATAAAATTGAAATTTCTTGAAATAAAGGACCAATCCATCCACGTGGTGAGGTCACGTCTTGCTTTCACAAGCATGCCTTCTGGTCAATGAAATTGAAATCTATTTAAAACTTTATATAAAAAACAAGTAAAATAAGTATGCGACATATATGTCATGGCTAAATAATATGTGTATGTATATAACTAAATAGTATAGGTTTTGTTTTGAGTATATGGGAAGGACCCCTGCTTTGTTTTCAAGTGTTTTGTGGGTTTTTGAGTGTTTTTAGCTTGTTGATTTTTGCATGGCCCCTTTAGGGGAAACCACCTGTATATTAGTGAATGAAAAAAAAAATACAATGAAAAGATGACAAAATCAACTAATTTACAAGTAAACAATTATACCATTCAGCCCAAAGGAATGGGTTGAGGCTCTTTGCGAGCGGCAAGGCCGCCATGTGCATGAAAGCTCCAATTGATTCCTTGTATGGGGATTTGAAGTTTACTTATATGAATTCGAAGTATTGATGGTTAATTACGAGAGTACAAATCATATTTTTATAAACAAAAATTTACAACTTAACTACTCAAACTATCTACACAAACAAAGCATATCAACATGGGTATGTGTACCAAATTTTTTAGAATGAGTGCTAGTGAATATAAGGTGAATATGAGAGTGATTGGGTAGATTTACCAATCATATTTGATGTTTTTCTTCGCTGTCCTGCTGACCCCTTTGCCCCAAATAGGTATTTAGGCGGTCCCCAACCGCTTAGGAGAAGCAGAATACATGACCGGATTATATCCTTGCAGCCAAACAATGAAATTTTAGTGTTTATATATGAAAAAATTAAAATAAATGAAACAAAAAATTGTACATAAAAGATAGATAACAACCAACTAAGATGGATATCCTGTAGGGGGAAATTGACCAAAATGGTCAACTTTCCTGCTTGGGACAACTAGGTTAATAGTAGGAAAACATAACATAAATGTACATGAATAAGATAATGAAGAAAACAAGTATGAACAACAAGCTAAGAGGATTATTTAAGGGCCGTCCTAACGAGCCCTAGGACTCTCGACCACTAACTAAGGGTGAAACAACTGGATACTTCATGAAATTTGCACTAAAACACATCAAACAAGTTAAACAAAACTGTTAGAAAATGAAAGCAAGTAATTTAAACCCAAGGAAGCAACAACAAACACCTAGGTAACCAATCCCTCCTAAAGATAGCTAACATAACAAGTATTTACTTCTACCCCTCAACCCTTAACCAACAAGTGATATATCCAACAACTAAAATTCAACAAGTATCACACACGCAAAGAGTTTTGGAAAATTTTAGCAGAGCTTTGTTACTATATTCATCGTCCATTTTTACAATGCCAACCCTCTTATTTATAAATGAGAGGTGAAGGCTTAGGGTTAGGTTACAAGACACTTGTCACTTTTGGAAAAGTGACAAGTGGACCAACCCTAAAGTGTTTTTGTCTTTTTACCAAAAAGTAAACTTATCCTAAAAGAGAATCTTATCCAAAAAGAAAATCTTATCCAAAAGGGATCAAATCAAATCTGATTTGACCTCTTAATTACAATGTATACATGCCAAAAGTAAATTATGAGAGACTACATATTACAAAAAGTTATTTTTCATAAAATGAGAAAATTAATATGCCACATCATCATTTTCCTTGGGATTTGTGCCATCCCAAAGACTCTTTGATTGTTGCCATGTTTTGCAGCTGTAGGTGAGTTGATTTAGGGCAGTTCCAGGCCATCCATTGTTGTCAGATTCATCGGGATGAAGCCCCAAGGTGTGGTGAAATTGCAGAGATGCTTAGGAGGGAAAGGGGCCTTTGGGATTTGGTTGTTTTATGTAAGATAATTCCCTCTTTTCAAGAACTTTTTAGACATGATTATACCCCCCCTTTGCTTCCTATAAGTTTCCCTATGAGCTGATCAAAGAATGGCTTCGATTTGGGCTTGTTTCAGTGAGGGGACCCCTTGGGCCTGAACCTTTAGAGGATTTTCCCCTATACCAAACATAATCAAAACTGGTTTTTCTTGTTCCCATGTTGTATCTCTATTCTCTACCTTTCTGCTTCCTTTTATTTGGTGCAAATCTAACTCCGAATGAGTAAGATATGGCCCCAGAAAGGTACATGGGAAGGAGTAGGTTGGGAGACTAATCAGGGAAAAAATTGAAATTGGGGCAAAATTCTGGGCAGGACACTAGAATTGACAAGCTTCTACAAGCATGCATACCTGTAGCTAAAATGGGTTTTCCTCAATGACTTGAGAGAGGGGAGAGGGAGGGTTTTGTATTTTTTAATTTTTCAAAAAAATCAAATTTCCCCAATATTGCATGAGGGAGGCTGCGTGTCCTTCCCCTTATTTTTTGAATTTTCTAACTTATTTTATTATTTTTCCACTATTTTTTAATATTTCTCGAAAATGGTGCCAAGTCAAAGTTTGACTTTGAGTTTGACTTTGACCTTGCTGCTGTTGACTTAGCCCCCCCAAAAGGTTGCCAGATGAGATAGAGTTAGAATTGGACGCATAGCACGTCATTGGAAATGTATTGATGAGACTGTTAGGAACATGCGGTTACCAATATGAAATAATGCCACCTCACCCCTCAAATTAGGCTCAGAACAATTGCCTCTTAAAACCCCTGACTTGTTGGTGGGCCCACATGACACCCAATATTGAGAAAGGCACCATATCGCCATACGATATCCAATCGAGGAACATGAAGTACCATCGGAAAGGTATTGATGATTGATTAGACGAGATGGCCATAGATTTGTGTTTTGGGGCCATTAATGGCTGTTTTATCTGTCATGAAACCCTGCTACGTGAGCTGGTTTCCCCCCTTTGCCCGAAGTAATTGACAAACTTGTGACAACTCTAATTGGGCCATCCGAGGTCGGAATATGGTAAATGAGGATCTGTTGGAAAGGTATCTGAGTCCATTACAGTGTGGCATTTATGGATCTCTTTTTTTAAAAATTTCACCATAAATGTTTTAAACCCGGAAGCACTGTAGCCAATCTGGTGTCCAAAAGTGGTCATGAACTTACGAAGGCTCGTTCTTACTAACCAGAGGTCGAAACCAAGCACGGTATATATCGTTGGAAAGGTATCTCACTAACCTAAACCATGTATGGGTTTGATTTTCCTTTTAAAACATAATTATGAATAGAATCATACCATAAATTCACAACTATTGGTTTTGGCCATTTAGGTGACACTAACTTTGCGTCCTCCATAGGGGGGGTCTTACAGAGTCAAAATCAGGCTCATGATAACATGTTGGAAAGATTATACTGATACCTGTAATATGGAAGAATTATATCCCAAAATGTGACCATAATTCATTTTATTCTTTGCGAAAGGACCCCATCCCCACAAGACCTGTCTAATGACAAGCGAAAGGGGCAACATTAAAATTTTTGCAAACTGTGTGCTTATCTCATGAAATATGAACTGGACAGTATTGAAATGAGGAATTATGTTGTGGGAGGGTTTCAAAACTCAAAAATTACTCTAGGAAGTCCTCCCCTGGCGATAAAATAACATGGTCCCATGACAATCCGAGCAAGGCCGGGATGATCCTATTTGGGTACCGTTTAATATGCTGATGGACATTGCGATGAACATGGTTTTTTTAATGATGCCCATAAGGTGATAGTAGGGTAGGGGGAATCATGAATTTGGTATCCTTTCAACCTTAATATCCCTCAACTAATCTTGGAAGCACTGACCCAACGAATGCAACAACCCAGTACTGATGTGGACAGTTGTCAATTGACTTGACCTTGTTCCCTCATTCTCTCTAGTGTTTGATAAGTATTTACATACTTAGATCAAAAACCTCTGAAGGTATCCAACTGATACTCTTTCAAGGGCAGAGGCCATAGTAAATATGACCCCCGCCATTGTCTTCGACTGGAACCATAGCACATTCCAGATTTTGTGGAGGAATGAAGGTGTCAAACACCATGTTGAGCCCAAAGTAGATTTTTGGGCCAACACCCACATGCCAATCACCTAGGGTCATGCTAGAATACCTGCTCGAAGCTACAAAAACAATTTTTTTTGTGGGTCATAGAATTGATGGTTCATTTTGGAGATTGTAGAATTGCGGGTTTCAGACTTGTAGCAATGACCTTTCCTTCCGCAACGAGACTCCCACAAGTGAAGAAATCAACTAAGTATAATAGATGTGGAGTAAGAGTAGTATAGATAAAAGGTGATATGGGTCCCAACGAAATGAAATAAGGAGATAAATTACTAAGTATGGGTTTGTAGAGAGAGTAATGCAGGATCTGTGAAGTGAAAAAATGACTAAGTATAAAATCTTGTGGGATTGCAATGATAAAGGGAGGTCTTCCCGCAAACCTCCTTTTTGCAAAAATAATTAATTGTTGGAATTTGGAAATATTAACAAGTAATACCAAGGAACTAGAACTTTGATCAAGGAAACTTGATCAAAATTCGGCTCAAATTGTGGGATAATAACCCCATGCTGGTTGCTAATAATATAGAGAGCCTTGTACATTAGGAAATGGAGTTAAAATAAAATAAAATGGAATAATATTCTGTAAGAAAGAAAGAGGAAAATGAAGGTGAATTATATAGTGGAAATTTACAAAGTGGGAAAAGGAAAGAAAAAGGGATATGCACAATGGTGATAAAAATGGATCATATAAAGAAATGCTTGAGGTATTTCCCATTCATAGGAAATGTAAGAACTGTTCCCTTCATATATTTCAACAAATAAGAATTGAAACCATTTTTTTTTTCAATTTAATATGGTCCAATCCAAAGAGCTTCAAACTTAGTGTGAAGAGATGAATTCCTTGTTGCATTGTTCCAGAGTAAAACCGACTGATCTTTTTTAAAGTCTTTGGGAGTGGTGCTTTGATCAAAATGATTTTTAACTATTTTTTGTCTTCTTCTTATTATCATCATTGCTTGTGTTCTTTATTCGTCCAACTGAATAAATTTATAATACCATGCTTGAAGTGGGAATACTTCTTCTTCATCTTCTGTTCCTGTGGCAATAGCTAATGCATTGAGTTCTAGATGTATTGACAATCTAGCTTCTTTTCCATATACCAAAGTGTATGGTGAATGTTTAGTGATTCCCTTTGGAGTAAGTCAGCTTTCCAAAAGAGCGTCTACCAGTGTCTTGCACCAATTTATTTGATTTGTTGCAATTATCTTTTTAAGGACCTGAATCAATGCCTTATTAGTTGATTTAGCTATGCCATTTGCTTGAGGATAATAGTTAGATGATTGTACCATTAGGATACCAAAATATCCACAAAACTTTGTGAACTTAAACCCAATGAAAATAGATCCACTACATGTTATGAAATTTTCAGGAACACCAAATATGGATAGAATATTATCCTTAAAATATAGAACAAGTTGTTTTGAATCAACATTTTTCAACGCCATAGCTTATTTCCACTTGGTGAAACAATTAGTAGAAGTGAGAATGTATGAATGTACTTTACTAGATTTTGGATTAATAGGATTGATAACATCGAACCCATTGTGCAAATGGGCCTTCAATTGAGATAGATTTTAAAGGCATAACTACTATTTTCATTTTTCCAGAGAACTTTTGACAAGGAATACATTTTCTGATCATTGAATAGGCATCCTTGAAAATAGTTGGCTAGTAATAACCAACTCTATTGATACTATGAGCAATCACAACAGGTGAAAAGTGTCCTCCACACAGTTCTTCATGGAATTCTTGTAATATTTGGTGAGTTTTTGGATAATCTAAACACCTTAATAAAATTCCATCAAGGTTTCTCCAAAACAACACTCTAGATTCTAACACATATTGATTGGTTTTCATCTTAAGAGATATTCGTTCTTTTGAAGTCATCCTGGTAACAAATTACCTAGATTTTAGGTAAAAGAAAATTTCTTTATACCATTTAGAGCTTGGAATGGATGAATCTTTCATGGTAACATCATATGTATGAGGAGAAGCAATATTCACAACTTAAATACCAATAATTAGCTTGCATAATCCTTGTCCCTTCATAGCCTTGAGAGGTTTAATTTCTATATCATACTCTTGAAGTTTGGAAAGCCAATTTTCCCATCTCCCTTCTCTAAATTGTTGGTTGAGAAACATATTGACAGGAGAATGTGGTACATAAGAAACAACATGTGCTGGTAGAATGTATGTTCTAAAATGAACAATTGTTTTGACCAAAGAAAAGGCTTGTTTTTCTACGATAGAGGACTTTAATTCATAAGCATGTAAATTTTTCCTCATGAAATAAATTGGAATATTCTCTCCTTTTAAGTTCTTTTGAGTAAGTATAGCAACATGAGTCTCTTCTAAAGTGAATGAATATAATATGAAATCCTTATCAAATTCAGGGCTAATAAGAACATGAGCAATGATTATTTATTGCTTCATGTTTGTAAATGCCATTTGAGTTTCTAGGGTCCATTCACTTTTTTTTTTTAAATTTCTTCAATAACTTATTGTTTGGTTTCACAATTGTAGCATAATTAGGAACACAAATTCAAACTAAATTTATCTTTCCAAAGAAAGATTGTACTCCTTTATGAGATGTAGGAGGATTCAAGTCATTTATGGCTTTAATTATCTCTAGATCAATATAAATGCCTTATTTTCTTACTATGTGACCAAGAAACTTCCCTCCTGATACTGCAAATAATCATTTTTTAGGATGGAGAGATATCCCATACATTTTGGATCGTTGAAAAACTTGTTTGAGATTTTTTAGGTGGCGTTCTCTCAACTTTGAATGAACTGTTAGATCATCTTGATAGTGTGCCATGAACATTCTAATCAAATAATTGAAAACATGGTCATAGATATCTAAAATGTAGCACCATTGTTCTTCAATCCAAATTGAATATGGACATAAGCATATGTTTCCCATGGTGTAACAAAAATAGTTTTGTGTCTATATTTTTCAACAATAAGCACTTGATTGTACCCGAAGAATCCATATAACATGGAAATTAATGCAGAACCAATGACTTGTTGCAACAACATATCCATGTTTGGAAGGGGGTAATTATCCTTAGCACTTTCTCGATTAAGATCATGAAAATATACGCAAATATGAATTTCACCATTTTTTTTCTTCTGATAACCACTAGATTGAATATCCATTCTGAATGTCTAATTGAGAAGATTATGCTATCCATTTTCAACTTTTATAGTTCAAGTTTTACAAGGGGCTTGAAATTTGGATTGATCACTCTCAATTTTTTCCTGAAAGGTTTTTAGCCTTCTTTGAGTGGTATGGTATGTTGAAATAAAAACTTGTTGCATTCCTTCAAATCATCATAGCTCCATGAAAAAACATCCTAAAATTCCTTGAAGAGAAGATTATAATCCTTAATTTATTGAGTAGTGTAGATAATACCCAAATTTATGTATTTTGGAGATTTAGTTGTACCAATATTGATTTTATGGGTTTCTTGCACCTTTCTGAGGGAAGAATTATTCACTGGGTTCCTTTGTTTTGTTTGATCATCCTTTATGAAGAGTGATTCAAGGTTAACATAATTATTTGGGTGAAATGCATAACTTGGCTTCTAATTCTCATTCTGATTAATTTGTCCATATTTAAGGTAGTTCTGCACTTCATCTAGAACACTTGAAGTTGTTGTTTGTGGATTTGAGAGGAAATCCATAAAATTCTCATCATTTTCAAACACATTCCAATAATCTTCATTGTTTGGTATTGATGGAAAAAATACATTATTGACATGAAAGTATTAGCAGTTTGAGATTCAGCTGGATTGAAAAGTGAAGCTACAATTTCCAATGAGTCTGAATTTTGATTCTTATATTGTGGAACAAAAACTATATTGAAGGAATTGAATGATTCAATAATATTCCAGACCCTTCTTGCATATAGCTTTAATTTTTCCTTTTTGATATTATATATTTTTTTCTAATATGATTTATCACTATCTCTGAATCTCCAGTCACTACTAAATCATTAGTTTTCATTTGAAGTGCCAAGGTCAATAATTGAATCAAAGCCTCATATTCAACTTCATTGTCGGTGCATGGAAACTCAAGTTTGATTGCATGCGGATAAACACAAGATTGAAGAATTTTAAAAACATTACCAACTCCAATGCTAGATTTTGAATAAGCTCCATCAAATAACATTTTTCAAAGTCCTTGAAAAGTATTGTTTTTTTTTGTTTGGCATAATTGAATTGTTCCATGTTGAAAACAACATAATTCCCAATCCCAACATCAACATATTTTTTCATCATTTCAGCTCCCTTTTTCTCGAAGGATGTAGGATTTCTTTGTTCTCAAGGTACTTCAATCAGATTCCCATCTTTGTTTGGAAACATCATGGAACTTCCATCATTCATGATATATCCCCTAATAATGGAACACCAATATTGACCCAAGACTACACCATATGCTGGAGGAAGGTCAACCACTATTATAGTGAAAAATGTCGTAATATGAGGTGATGAGCTTATCTAGGCACAAAATTCTTTGATTTCACCATAAGTGGGTACTTTTACGGAATTAATGTCATAAGTACTTTCTCCCGGCTCATAATATTTTGTGGATTCCAATCCTAGGGCCTCCATGATAGACATGGGCATAATATTGTTCATAGCTCCACTATCAATCAAGCACAATGTGAAATCATGATTTTCAAGTGTTATATAAAAATGTGAAACTTTTCCCCTTGGTCCTGCTGGTACACAATTCTAGTAATGTTATTTGGTGTTTACAACAACTACTTCTAGAATGAAACTGGATGAAGTTGTATCTTCCAAAAGTTTAAGAATATGATGTCTTTGTTGAGGAATTTTGACTACTTCCAAGAACGGTAAAGTAATCTAAAGTTTAGTAAGTTCATCAACCACATTATAAGTCATTTGTGCTGGTTGTTGAGATGGATTTAAAACTAGATGATGAATTGGATGTTGTTTTGTTGGTTCTGTAACATTATTCTTTTCTCTTTCTTTGTTCAATTGTTCTCTGGATTTAAATTTGTTTGCCAAACTCCTTGTCTGGAAAACATTTTCTAGTTCTTTGTCCACATGATCCCCTTTTTCACTTGAATTCTCTTCCATTTGCATCGATTCCAAAATTTTATCTTGGTCGCTCATTAATACCCGATTGAACTCTTCATTCTCTTGATTAGAATATTCAACAATTTCTTCTAATATGACAACATTTGGATTTGGAACTTTAGGTGCTCTGGGCCGATGTTCTTCATTTCTTTGATTCCTATCAACTCTATCTTTGACGTTTTTTGTTAAGAACCTTGTATTAGGATGTTCTGGAACAACACTGTCATTTCTTTTCAAATGAGTTATTTCATTTTGCATTTGTCGAATTTTTCTATTTAGTTGTGCTATCTCTACATCTTGACGAGTCTTTTGAACACCTTCAGGAGTAGGAATATTTATTACATTGGGGGGTTGTCCTTGAAAATTTTCCCTTCGAATACCTTGTTCCTCAGTTACTCTAGATGAAGGAGGAGTCTGAGATGATATAAGAACATTCATCATTTGTCTTTGAACTCGTCCAATGATAATTTCTGGGTCAACATTGCTTTCTAACATATCTCCTTCCATCTCAATTGATTTCCTCATTGTCTTATCCAATGTTGTAATTTGTGAGGATTTTATTGCATATTTTACATTGGATGGAATTACATTCATGTAGCACCCAAAGATGACTGACTCATTTGGGTGTTTTTCTTTTGAATTTTTTTGTAAAGTCTTGAAGAAGCATACATTTAAATATTTAATTCTTTCATTTTTCTCAAGATGAATTCGAGTAAACTGTGTTCGCAAAGTATGGTATGCAATGGGTTGAGCATAGTTGGACATGAATACATCTTCCATATCATCAAAATAACCAATATAATGTTGATGTTTGTAGCATAGGAAATGAATTTCCGCATAGGTCTAAGTGTCTAGAAGTGTGGAAGTCGTCCAAATCCTTCTACCTTGAGACTTTGATTTAGTTAAAGGATTTATTAAAGTAAAGTGCTTTTATTAGTGAGTTGAGTTTTATTTAAATAAACAATTTAATTAGAATTAGTGAATTACATAATAACCATTGATCTCAAGTGAGGTGAGAAGTAATCTCAACCTTCAATCACTCTGGAGAGTAGTGTTAGGTCATAACTCAATATTATAAAGGCAAGGCTAGGGTGAAGGGAGACTGAAAAAATTATACATTGATACAGGGAAGAGAAGGACTTTTGATCAGAGGATTGAATAATGAAGGACTATGATTCAAGGAGATATTGGACATGTGGAGAAGGAATTCCATCCAGATATTAGGTCAGGGAGAAGACAAAATAGAGGTAGTCACAAGTGGGGTTCAACAGATTGGAGCCACAACAACAAGGTTGTGTTGTACAGAGCTGCTGTACAATATTTGAGTGTGTGTACATGGGTTTCAGTGGAGACAAGCGTGTATATGGTGGTTTTCTTAAGGAAAGGCATGTACATCTCATAAAACATGAAATACCTAGGTTTTACAACAAATAAAGAGTTACTAGGGTTTTCAGGTACTGTCTATATGTTTTTTGTATTTCTCTGTGGGCTAGCTTTCTAGGTATGAGAGCCGTTGTAAGCTTTGAAATTATTTGAATGATAAGCTTAGTTGATGGGAAGAATATCTTTGTGTATTGTGGTTGAGATTTTGTTTTCCAGTATTTCTTCCACTATCTTTATTTGAGTCTCATATAATTTTTTCTCAGACCCCAACCCGGTTTCAAGTATCAACAATTTTTCTTTGTTTAATTCCTAACCCACATTTATTTCACTGTTGTAAATGATATTAGCATAAACAAAAAATTGTAAAAACAAACACAAGAGACTCTTAACAACAAATATAACCATAAATAAATTCACACATTCAAGAATATAAACATTGATATTTTTGGTCAAATCGACCCTGGAAAAACCCACAAGGGAAAAACCAGTGAGAGAGGGATTTTTTTTATTATTTTTGAGATGATAGGATAAATTCTTTTACTATAGAAAATATTCAAAAAAATTACACAAAATTATCTCAATATTTGTGCCAAGTGTTAGTCCCTAAAGTTGCACTTGACTGTGAGAGGGTAAGCTAGGGCATCATTCGTTTATTGCAAAGTATTTTTAAGGTTTTATGATTTGGTTTTTGTAGAGTGGTTGAAAATTGGGTCAAGATTACAACATGACATGGAAATCAAGATTAAAACATAGCATATCCCATTGACTGAATAATGGGTAGATACATAGATGGATTAAACCAATTTAAGAAAAAGGAAAGTGAAGTCTTCAATTTGTCAACTTCACAAGAGTTTTCGTCTCAATATATTATAAAGAAACAAGGGTATCAGCTTGACATCATTACTTGAAAATTATCTCTACAACAAAATCTTCACTGTATAAATTAACATTCAAGAATGAAAAAACATTGCAATCTGAATAATAAATTCAAGCATGAAAAATGAAATAACAAAGTAGAAAAAATAAGGTCTAACCATCCATATGCCTTTTCTATTGAGTGTCAATTGAACATAAATGTCTTTTACAATAAACTCCACAAAAGGTTTCTCTGGATCTCCCCTTTTTCCCCCTCAACATGGTCTCTCTTCTGTCTATTTAAACTATCTATAAAAACTTCCAGATCCCATTATCTATAACAACCTTTAATGACTAGAATAGAAAAGTATCCAACTCCTAAAGTAATTCACTCAAAATGAGCTTCTACCCTCCAAAATAGTCCACAGCTCAACAACTTGATATAACAAATATTGTCAGCATTACATTTGACTCTACAAAATAGGGATTTTGTTTGAATCTGTAAAACAGATCGAGGTCTTAGCATTTCCCTGATCAAAACGAATAATCTTTTGCCATATCTCCTGGAGAACATTTAAACAAAATTGTAACAAATCTTCATGTTACCTTTAGGATAAAATCAAAGCAGTGGCTTTGGCGTTTTTCTGCTTGAGCTTTCTGGTTAGCACAAAATTGTGCCAGTAGAGTCTGAAATTAATTTCCCTGAGTTCCTTAAGCAATGCCCTTTGCTCTTTCTTCTTCTTTTTAAGACCTTGAATCCTTTCTTGCTGGCGAGCATTCCACTGTTCTATCTGCGCCTTTTCCTTCTTTAATTGTTTTATTGTTTTTTGAAATTCCTTAATCTTTTCCTTATCAGTTCTTATCTCAACCCTGAATCCTAAGCATTCTTCAGAAGGTGTAGTTTCATTCAGATTTAAGGCAACACTAGGTTCCTTGGCTTTAACCTGGTATTTTGAGATTAATTCTGAGCTATGTTCTTCCTCAAAACTTGATGAATCTAAAGCTCCAGGTACATCTGGTAAGTAATCTAAGTCTTCCAAGTTATCCTGTTTTTATTCAGGGAATTCACTGATGCCTTTAGCCATCTCTTTAGCTTTTGATAATCTAGTTGAAGCTCTTGTTACAGGGCCTGTAGGTGGTGTAAGTATTCCCTTTCCTTTACTGACAGATTTCTTGGGTAATGGGGTATTTTTTGCTTTTTTCTTGGTACTTGTTTCAACATACTTAGAATCATCTTCTATGATTATGGTGTTTTCTTCTTTGATTGGTGGATTGAACATTGCCTTTGATTTTAGCCTATACTTATTAGTAACCCTAGTCGAATTTCTCTGAGGTTTCTGTGATACACACACACCTTTATCCTTTTTTCCTTTGATTGCAACGCTCCTTTTGCTGGTCGATGGCATTTCAGACTTGACTGTAGTTTGAGCAGCGAGATCATTATCTGACTCCGTCTCCCCTTTAACATATTCCTCAGGAAGCATTTCAATTTCAGGCTCCCATCTAGGTCTCTTACTTTTTCTCTTCTTAGTTACCTTGATATCAGAAGACTCATCTTTCACAGGGTTTTCATCAGAAATATCTCGACTTTGTTTAATGGTCTTCCTCCCTCTGCCCTTTCTTTGCTTATTGGACTGAGTGATAGGTTTTAAGGATTGCGTGAGCCAGTTCCAGAGCTTCTGTAATTCGTTCAAGGAAAAAATGACTAGGGTTTTAATCAGGACTTGATGGAACAAACTGCCTTTAGCATTAATGGAAATTGACTGCACTTTCTTGGACATTTTTGTCAAAATTTTAAGCATAAAATAAGGAATATTTAAAGGGTAATCACCGTTTAGATGCATCCGTATTCTGATATGGTAAGTGTAGACCAATGAAAACCTTCCTTCGCAAGTGATGTACCTGTGAATCACCACTAGAGCAGTGTGCCATTCGGGTCGAACCGAATTGCGAGGTATTCCCCTTCTCTAATCTGGATTCTACTTATCTGGAAGGAGGAATTGATTTACAAATTCAGTAACCACGTGCTCCTTCTTCCACCATATTTCCCCTCCAACCACGAGCTTGCAAGCCTTTTCTATAGTTTGCTCTGTCACTAACATCACCATCTTACCAATTTTGACTTCGTGACCATCGAAGTTCAGAGAGAATTCCATGGAAATGTGCTCATCATAACCCTGAAATGTGGTGAGAAACTCAAACCACCTGGCATCCCTGAACCTTTGGGCCATCTGAGGATAGGCTTCAAGAAGTTCGACAACTTCTGGTTCTATTCTGGCAACCTGTCCGCTCCTCTCTGGTGCCATTAAACCCAATTCTGCAACCGTCGTCCTCGGGTTACAAATTCACCACCTGCACTTGTTAGTGTATCCTGTTGCTTTGAATGGATACCTGCATTTCTCCTTGCAAGCCTGAATTAAGCCAACTCAAACATGTAACATATAATGATCATCAAGCAACAAGTGATTTTGAAATGAACCCTGTGTGCGTACATAGCAATTATATTATGAAACCGATGGATTTGGAAATGATTTCCAAGCTTTCGTGGGAGGATACAAATTCTCAATTCATGAATCGTGTCATCATTACTAAATCGGGATGGCAGGCGCAAGTTATGGCATGATTATTTGGTGCTACGAGAATAAGATTATTCCCATAGCGCATTTGACAACTTGAAATTTTGAAATTCAAATGGCATAAAAGGAGACACCTCAATTTTAAACAATGTCTTTTCAAAATCAAACTTAAATAAATCATCAAAGACTATAATGCAAACCACAAAATACAAAAATCTAAAAATGGAAAACAACTAAAAACGGAAAATGAGGAATGGGTAAGGAGGGTTTAGGACAAGGGTTTCTCACTAAACCAAGACAAAATTAGAGACTAACATTGGCTCCTTCTGGGGATGGAGTTTTGATACTAAACTCCAAGAACTGCAAACCATTGCCTTTCCTTTATCTCTGATTCGTTGATTCCCCTGCGACTGTCTGTCTTTTATTCTCATCATAACTGTAAAAACAAGTCCATTGGGTATATGGAGTCTTTATTGAAAGGAAACCTACTGTACTAACTCTAACCTGGCGAACCTTTAGATGAAATAATGCTTCAAGAACCTCCCATTCATTGGGCCCCCAAAAATTTCAATGTTGTCTAAATTATGTAGGAGAAAAGTGTTATTGTTCATTACCTTGGTTATCCTGAAAGGACCATACCATAGATTATCGAAATTTCCATGTTTTTCTTTATCTTCTCTCCTGGCGTCCCATCTCAACACTAAATTCCCTTCATTGAAAACATCTTTCTTGGTTCCTTTATCAAATGTAGCCTTGATTTTGTTCTGATGAGAAACAACTTTCTAGTTAACCCGTTCTCTGGCCTGCTGAACTTCAATGAGCTGAAAAATTCTTCTTTGGACGTCATTGGGTTCTTCCTGTTCTTCTTGCAGAAACTTCAAGACTGGCAAGCCCAATTGAGTTGGAAGGATAACTTCTATCCCATATACCATGTAGAAGGGAGATGTCCCAATAGCTTTCTTGTTGCTGATGCGATCAACCCATAGAGCAAACTTTAATTTGGAATCCCATGCTTTTTTATTTTCTGCCATCAACTTTTTGATAATCCTTACCAGTGTCTTATTGGAAGATTCAACCAATCCGTTCCCCGGGGGTTAGTAGGGAGTAGAATGAACCAATTTGATATTGTATTTATTGCAGAATTCAAGCATGGAATTCGACTTAAAA
>SNQJ01S0003369.1:43712-61891 GCA_010110895.2 Picea sitchensis | reverse complement strand
TTTGCATTGAAATTGTCTGCAAAATTATAAAACAAACTCAAATGCTCTTCAACAGTAACTGATCCATCTCCATTAAATCTGGGCAAATATCTCATATAATCATTTACTGGAAAAACATACATGACTTGTGGAAGTACCAGGGGAGCATACCTAGCTGCAACTATTTGGTCCATTCTGTCTGCATCCATATTCGCTGTGTTTAGAGCATTGGGAGTGAGCAAGATTGGTGATGCTGTAGGTGAAAAAATCCCTTGTATATTACAATTCTTATGTACTGTCCCTGAACCTTGTCTTTCAGCAGATGGAGATTTCTCTTCTGGACTATGATCAACTAATGGACGGAGAAACAAAGGATTATCAAAATAACAATAATGTGATCCAAACTCCTTAGATGAGAAAGATTCACAAGATGACCAAGAAGTCTCTGTTTCACTCTTAACACCTCTGCTGGGAATCTTCAAATTTCCAGTTTCAGGTAACAAGTCTGGATATTCCTGTTTAATGAGTTCAATAACAAACTTCTTTTGTTTTGGATTTAACTCTGAAACATTTGTAGGGAATGAAACTATATCAGACTCAACAACATGCTTAATTTCACTTTCGGGTTTCAAATCTTCATTTTCTTGGGTTTTGATGATTTCAGAAGACTCTGACTGAGAATTTTCTGAAGATAACTTCCCTTTTGAAAGTGAAGACTGACCAGGAAGAACTTTAGGTTTTCTTAGTATTTTTTCAGGATCTGGCACTGCTGCTACAGGCTCGGGATCTGGATTTTTCCTTGTTACTGGTCTCTTATTTGATGGTGGAGGATTTTGAGGAATTTTAGGTCCTTTCCCATCTTTTTTAGGAGCCAGAATTACCACAGAGGAGTCTCCAGGTGAATAATCACAGTCTTAGAAAATGTCCAAAATCTTGTTCACCATCAAGATCTGAATCTAAACTTGTCGTTTCCCCAAGGAAGATATCTTCGTTTCTTCGTCCCCGTCACCGGTGTAAAAAATGTTAGTCCCTAAAGTTGCACTTCACTGTGACAGGGCAAGCTAGGGCATCATTCGTTTATTGCAAAGTATTTTTAAGGTTGTATGATTTGGTTTTTGTAGAGTGGTTGAAAATTGGGTCAAGATTACAACATGACATGAAAATCAAGATAAAAACATAGCATATCCCACTGACTAAATAATAGGTAGATACATAGATGGATTAAACCAATTTAAGAAAAAGGAAAGTGAAGTCTTCAATTTGTCAACTTCATAAGAGTTTTCGTCTCAATATATTATAAAGAAACAAGGGTATCAACTTGACATCATTACTTGAAAATTATCTCTACAACAAAATCTTCACTGTATAAATTAACATTCAAGAATAAAAAAGCATTGCAATCTGAATAATAAATTCAAGCATGAAGAATGAAATAAAAGAGTAGAAAAAAGAAGGTCTAACCATCCATATGCCTTTGCTATTGAGAGTCAATTTAACATAAATGTCTTTTACAATAAGCTCCACAAAAAGTTTCTCTGGATCTCCCTTTTTTTCCCCTCAACATGGTCTCTCTTCTGTCTATTTAAACTATGTATAAAAAATTCCAGATCCTATTATCTAGAACAACCTTTAATGACTAGAATCGAAAAGTATCCAACTCCTAAAGTAATTCACTCAAAATGAGCTTCTACCCCCCAAAATAGTCCACAGCTCAACAACTTGATATAACGAATATTGCCAGAATTACATTTGACTCTACAAAATAGGGATTTTGTTTGACTCTGTAAAACAGATCGAAGTCTTAGCATTTCCCTGATCAAAACGAATAATCTTTTGCCATATCTCCTGGAGAACATTTAAAAAAAATTGTAACAAATCTTCATGTTACCTTTAGGATAAAATCGTAGCAGTGGCTTTGGCATTTTTCTGCTTGAGCTTTGTGGTTAGCACAACATTGTGCCAGTAGAGTCTAAAATTAATTTCCCTGAGTTCCTTAAGTAATGCCCTTTGCTCTTTCTTCTTCTTTTTAAGACCTTGAATTCTTTCTTGCTGGGAAGCATTCCACTGTTCTATCTGTGCCTTTTCCTTCTTTAATTGTTTTATTGTTTTATGAAATTCCTTAATATTTTCCTTATCAGTTCTTATCTCAACCCTGGATCTTGAGCATTCTTCAGAAGGTGCAACTTCATTCAGATTTAAGGCAACACTAGGTTCCTTGGCTTTAACCTGGTATTTTGAGATTAATTCTGAGCTATGTTCTTCCTTGGAACTTGATGAATCTAAAGTTCCAGGTACATTTGGTAAGTAATCTGAGTCTTCCAAGTAATCCTATTTTTCTTCAGGGAATTCACTGATGCCTTTATCCATCTCTTTATCTTTTGCTAATCTAGTTGAAGCTCTCGTTACAGGGCCTGTAGGTGGTGTAAGTATTCCCTTTCCTTTGCTGATAGATTTCTTGGGTAATGGGGTCTTTTTTGCATTTTTCCTGGTACTTGGTTCAACATCCTCAGAATCATCTTCTATGATTATGGTGTTTTCTTATTTGATTGACGGATTGAACATTTCCTTTGACTTCAGCCTATACTTATTAGTAACCCTAGTCGAATTTCTTCAAGGTTTCTGTGATACACACACACCTTTATCCTTTTTTCCTTTGATTGCAACGCTCCTTTCGCTGGTCGATGGAATTTCAGACTTGACTGTAGTTTGAGCAGTGAGACCATTATCTGACTCTATCTCCCCTTTAACATCTTCATCAGGAAGCATTTCAATTTCGGGCTCCCATCTAGGTCTCTTACTTCTGCTCTTCTTAGTTACCTTGATATCAGAAGACTCATCTTTCACAGGATTTTCATCAGAAATATCTCGGCTCTGTTTAATGGTCTTCCTCCCTCTGCCCTTTTTTTGCTTATTGGACCGAGTGATAGGTTTTAAGGATTGCGTGAGAAAATTCCAGGGCTTTTGTAATTCGTTCAGGGCAGAAATGACTAGGGTTTTAATCAGGATTTGATGGAACAAACTGCCTTTAGCATTAGTGGAAATTGACCGCACTTTCTTGGACATTTTTGTCAAACTTTTAAGCAGAAAATAAGGAAGATTTAAAGGGTAATCACCATTTAGATGCATCAGTATTCTGATATGGTAGATGTAGACCAATGAAAACCTTCCTTCGCAAGTGATGTACCTGTGAATCACCACCAGAGCAGTGTGCCATTCGGGTCGAACCCAATTGCGAGGTATTCCCCTTCTCCAATCTGGATTCTGCTTATCTGGAAGAAGGAATTGATTTACAAATTCAGTAACCACGTGCTCCTTCTTCCACCATCTTTCCCCTCCAACCACGAGCCTGCAAGCCTTTGCTATAGTCTGCTCTGTCACAAACATCACCATCTTACCAATTTCAACTTCATGACCATCGAAGTTCAGAGCGAATTCCATGGAAACCTTCTCATCATAACCCTGAAATGTGGTGAGAAACTCAAACCACCTCGCGTCCCTGAACCTTTGGGCCATCTGAGGATAGGCTTCAAGAAGTCCGACACCTTCTGGTTCTATTCTGGCAACCTGTCCGCTCCTCTTTGGCACCATTAAACCCAATTATGCAACCGTCATCCTCGGGTTCCAAATTCACCACCTGCACTTGTTAGTGTATCATGTTGCTTTGAATGGATACCTACATTTCTCCCTGCAAGCCTAAATTAAGACAACTCGAACAGGTAACATATAATGATCATCAAGCAACAGGTGATTTTGAAATGAACCCTACGCGCGTACATAGCAATTATATTCTTAAACCGATGGATTTGGAAATGATTGCCAAGATTTTGTGGGAGGATACGAATTCTCAATTCATGAATCATGTCATCATAACTAAATCGGAATGGTAGGCGCAAGTTATGGCATGATTATTTGGCGCTATGAGAATAAGCTTATTGCCATAGCGCGTTTGACAACTTGAAATTTTGAAATTCAAACGGAATAAAAGGAGATACCTCAATTTTAAACAATGTCTTTTCAAAATCAAACTTAAATAAATCATTAAAGACTATAATGCAAACCATGAAATACCAAAATCTAAAAATGGAAAACAACTGAAAACGAAAAATGAGGAATGGGTAAGGAGGGTTTAGGACAAGGCTTTCTCACTAAACCAAGACAAAATTAGAGACTAACATTGGCTCCTTCTGGGGATGGATTTTTGATACTAAACTCCAAGAACTGCAAACCATCACCTTTCCTGTATCCCTGATTCATTGATTCCCCTTCGACTGGCTGTCTTTTATTCTCAGCATAACTGTAAAAACAAGTCCATTGGGTATATGGAGTCTTTATTGAAAGGAAACCTACTGTACTAACTCTAACATGACGAGCCTTTAGATGAAATAATGCTTAAAGAACCTCCCGTTCACTGGGCCCCCAAAAATTTCAGTGTTGTCTAAATTATGTAGGAGAAAAGTGTTATGGTTATCTTGAAATGACCATACCATAGATTATTGAACTTTTCGTGTTTTTCTTTATCTTCTCTCCTGGCGTCCCATCTCAACACTAAATACCCTTCATTGAAAACATCTTTCTTGGTTCCTTTATCAAATGAAGCCTTGATTTTGTTCTGATGAGCAACAGTTTTCTAGTTAACCTATTCTCTGGCCTGCTAAACTTCAATGAGCTGAAAAATTCTTCTTTAGACGTCATTGGGTTCTTCCTGTTCTTCTTGCAGAAACTTCAAGACTGGTAGGCCCAATTGAGTTGGAAGGATAGCTTCTGTCCCATATACCATCTGGAATGGAGATGTCCCAATAGATTTCTTGTTGCTGATGCGATCAACCCATAGAGCAAACTTTAACTTGGAATCCCATGCTTGTTTATTTTCTGCCAACAACCTTTTGATAATCCTTACCAGTGTCTTATTGGAAGATTCAGCCAATCCATTCCCCTGGGGGTAGTAGGGAGTAGAATGAACCAATATGATATTGTATTTATTGTAGAATTCAAGCATGGAATTCAACTTAAAAGCCTGTGCATTATCAGTGACCAGTTTTTTAGGACAACCAAACCTGGAAAAAATATATCCCTCTAGAAATTCCATGATTACCTTGTCTGTAGTATTCCAAGTCAGAATTGCTTCTATCCACTTTGTAAAATAATCGGTGGCCGTAAGAATCCATCTATGCTGTCCTGATGAGGTGGGATTAATCTCTCCAATGAAATCTAATCCCACTTGTTGGAATGGTCTGTGGGCAATGATTGGTTTCAGAGGCAGAGATATAAGTTTCTGCTTCTTGTCAAATTTCTGACAAGGTTCACATGCCCTGACCTAAGAAAAAATATCTGAGAAAAGAATTGGCCAGTAATATCCTGCTCTAATAATTTTGAAGGCAATAGCCTTCCAATGATGATGACATCCACAGACACCATGATGCAGATCTTGAAAGATTTGTTTAGCCTCCTTTTCGTCCACACATCTCAAGAGAAAACTGTTGGGATCTTTCCAAAACATGGTCTGATCAACAATACAACATTTTACAACTCTCAACTTTAATGATCTGTATTTTGATTTATCCAACTCTGGGGGAGATTGAAAATTCAGCAGAAAAAATACGATGTCTTTGTACCATTATGAAGAAACATACTTGCTGTTTATTTGTAAATCAATTTCTTCAATCTGGACAGAAGAGTCCTGTGTCATGTCTAAAAGATGGTATAATCCAATTGCTTTGCAATTGGATTCTGTCATTAATTTGGCGAGGCCTTGTCCCTTTATCAACTGAGTAGGCTTTATGGTGAGATCATATTCCAGGATTTTCGTTATCCATTTCCCTTGCTTACCTTCATAATCAGGCTGAACCAATATTTCTTTGACTACACTGCTTGGGACATAAGCAATAATTTTTGATTGAAGAATATACACTCTGAAATATTTTAAGGCCTTCACTAAGGCATAGGCTAATTTTTCTATTAGATCATACTTCAAATCAGAGTCCCTGAGAGTTTTTCTAAATAAGGAGATAGGCTTCTCGTGGCCTTGTTCATTTCTTTGCAGAAGAACAACAACTATGGTATTTTTTGATGCAAGTGAGAAAATCATGAACACTTTAGAAAAATCTGGGCTAATTAGAACGGGTGCCTGAACAATAGCCTGTTTGATCCTTTCGAAGGATTCTCTCGCCTCCGGTATCCACTTAATTTCTGCATCCTTTTTCAACATGCCAGTGATGTATTTGACAATTTCTGCAAAGTTAGGTATAAACCTCCTTAAAAAATTAATCTTGCCAATGAAGGACTGAATTGACTTTTTATTTCTCGAAATGTCGATTAGCTAAATAGCCTTTACTCTTTCCAGATCTATTTTAATTCCTCCAGGCGAAACGATGTGTCCAAGAATCTTTCCTTCCTCCATGGAAAAATGTGATTTTTTAGGATTAAGTGATATGCCGTACTTCCTGCATTTCTCAAAGGTCTGCTTCAAGTGTTGTAAATGTTCTTCATCTGACGCTGAAAATACAGTGATGTCATCAAGGTAAATAACCACAAACCTGTCTTTCTCGCCAACGAAAGCGATGCCCATAGCCCTTTGAAATGTAGCTCCAGTGTTCATCAACCCAAAAGGCATCTTTTCGTACATAAAGGTGCCCCAAGGAGTGGTAAAAGCTGTTTTCTTTTTGTCTTCTTAAGATATAATCCATTTTCAACCTTCTGGTAAAAGTGGTAAAAGCATCGACAACCTTTTGTAAGATATAATCCATTTTTGGTAATGGATAATTGTCTTTCAGAGAACACCTGTCTAGATTCCATAAATCTACACAGAGCCTTATTTCTCCGTTCTTTTTCCTGACGGAGACAAGGTTTTCTACCCATTCTGAGTATCTCAGTTGCACTATGATTTTTGCTTCTAGCAGCCTCTTCAACTCCTTTTCTATTATTGGTAACAATAAAGGATTGAATTTCCTGAATTTCTCTTTATGGGTTTTGATCCAGGTTTGAGAGGAATTTTGTGCTGAATAATCTCTGTATCAAACACTTTCAGATCTTCATAAGACCCCACAAATATATCTAAATATTGTTTCATTAATTCAATATATGCTTCCTTCTCTTTTTGTGACAGTTTCCTGGAAACCTTTACCAACCTGGGATTTGCAGCTGAACTAATGTCACAGTCTTCCACATCTGTTTCTTTTGTTTGGATAACAACCTTCCTGGAGACATCATTATGATCGAACAACCTTTCTAATGGAACCAAACCCTTAGGCAAATGGTTTGTCTTCAATTCGATGATCTTGTGAACAACAATAGTATCTTGAAGAACTTCTGCAGTGTGTATTTCTGCTTCTGCATCTTCGTCATCTTGATCAATTGAAATGTTAGAAAATTCTTCAATGGTTTTCAAAAATCTTTGAATTTCCTCATCGTCTTTAAAAACCTGCCAATGTTTTATATTATCTGGAATTGAGAGCCTGTGTCTGACTTCAATTTGAAACTTCAGATTAGGAAACAGTGGATTTTTAAAGTTTCTTGTTGCAAATGCCAAAGAGTTAGCCTGCTGATTTAAATCCATGTGAACAAAAGTAATATTGAATGCCAAGAAGAAATTATCCACATAATCCCACACCTCATTTCTGTATTGTTTCAATCTTTTCTGTTTGGTTTGATATATGTTTCTAACTTGGTGAACAATAAGTTCAGAGTCTCCAAAAACAAACAACTTATTTATTCCCATATCTCTTGCAGCTTTCAAACCTAACATCAAAGCTTCATACTCACCGATGTTATTAGTAGTGTCAAATTCAAGTTTATATGACATTGGAATAACCTCCTTGGTAGGGGAAATGAAGACAATACCAGCTCCAAAACCTACTTTAGAACAAGCCCCATCAAAATACATTTTCCAAACAAAATGGTCTTCACAATCTCCTACTGCAGTTATTGACTTTCTGACTAATACTTCTCCCATTTCCTCGTCCATATGAAGAATAGAAGAACCCAGATCTTTTTCTACAACATATATAGGATGATTAGTGGGATTATCATGATCACTTACCAAATAATCTAGTCTGATTTCTCTGTATAATCTCCATTGTTCGCCACCAAAAACAGGTATAATTTCCATCTGCAGAGTGCCACCTACCTTTTTAGCCCAAGATCTTGAAAGAATCATCCCAAATTTTGGTGGTATGTCAGCCACAATAACATCTAATACCACACTCTTCATAGGTAATTGGGAAAGAGTTACA
The DNA here is from genome assembly GCA_010110895.2 of Picea sitchensis. NCBI lineage: Eukaryota > Viridiplantae > Streptophyta > Pinopsida > Pinales > Pinaceae > Picea > Picea sitchensis. The sequence continues at coordinate 53,684 of SNQJ01S0003369.1, read as the reverse complement.
ACCACATCTTTCATAAGTCCTAGAAATTTGACTTTCTTGGAATCAAAAGAATATAGATCATGATATGGTCTAGTAATATCCAACCCTAATTCTTCCATCACCACCTTAGGCATGAGATTATGCGAAGCACCAGAATCAATTAAGCAATTATGCGATATCTTGTCATGGATATTTAGTGAAATGTAAAATGGTGGAGAGGCATCAATTCTGTATTTAATGTGAGGTCCAATAGTAATGGCAGGGTTTTCATCTTCAAGGTTGACTGTATCTGAGAAGGTGACATGAGTTGGAGCTTCTAGAGCCTTAAGGACAGTTTTTCTCAATGGTTCTGTCTTCAAGTGTTCTAATAATGGTACTGGAATCTTGATTTTGTTGATTTCATGTTCTAAATTGAAAACACGAACATTTTTATCTGGTTCCCTTATGTCAGCAGTGCTATCCTTGATAGGTTGCTTCAATGAATGATCAACTTGGACATTGGGAACACCTTTGATTTCCCCTCTCTTAATTGGAGTACTGGCTTTCTTTGTAGAAATAGGTATATCTACTTTAGGTGCCTGGGAACCAGATCTGAGATTGTATTTTTTCCCTGTAGGTTCATGCTAGACAATCTCCTCTCCATCCCCTTCCTCAAACTGATTTGCAATCAAAGCATCTTCATATTCTTGCTGTGTCACATGTAGAGGAGATGATTCAGAATCATTCAAATGAACTGCAGGGTCTTCTTTTGTACCATCATTATCTTCCTCCTCATCTACTGCATCATTCTGAAAAGGAGGTAACACCTTTTGGTCATATTGATTTTTTCTCTCTCTTGGTAAAATTTGAGGTACATTGTTTGGTCTCCTGAACTGATTTGGATTTCTGTAACTGCCCTCCTGTGCAGGTCTATTGGGATATTTTTGTTCCATCTTCAACCTTTCCATCTCAGATGTCAAAGTTTTCAACATCTTAGTCATTTCATCCATTTTAATATCGGATGCTGAATTAGAAGATGAAGGCAACTCTTCCTTTTGCTTTTTTCTATCTCTGTCGCTTCTAGACTTCAATTTGTGTGCTGCTAATATGTTTGATTCTACCTCAATAGTTGCATCTTGCATTAGGCTGAGGGTAGTGGCTCTTCTTTCCCTAAGCAATAAGGAAAATTCGACATCGAATGCATTGGAAAAAGTGATTTTAGCTAATGTCTCTGAAGGTTTTATCTCTTCTGGAATTTTACCATACATCAGGTTGAACCTTTTGGTAAAATCAGGTATTGATTCACCTTGTTTCCTCCTTAAAGCACCAAATTCAGTAATGTAGTATTGAAAGTATTTTTTATCTAACCATTGATTGAGAAAGGCCTCATCTAAAGCTACAATATCAACTATTGAATTAGCAGGAAAACTCCTGAACCACTTTCTTTCTTCCCCATTTAAACTCTGTACGAATAATCTCATCCATACATCATCATGCTCTACATTAAAATTGTCTGCAAAAATATAAAACAAACTCAAATGCTCTTCAACAGTAACTGATCCATCTCCATTAAATCTGGGCAAATATCTCATATAATCATTTGGTGGGAAAGCATACATGACTTGTGAAAGTACCAGGGGAGCATACCTAGCTGCAACTATTTGGTCCATTCTGTCTGCGGCCATATTGGCTGTGTTTAGAGCTTTGGGAGTGAGCAAGATTGGTGATGCTGCATGTGAAAAAATCCCTTGTATATTACAATTCTTATGTACTGTCCCTGAACCCTGTCTTTCAGCAGATGGAGATTTCTCTTTTGGACTATGATCAACTAATGGACTGAGAAAAATAGGATTATCAAAATAACAATAATGTGATCCAAACTCCTTAGATGAGAAAGATTCACAAGATGACCAAGAAGTCTCTGTTTCACTCTTAACACGTGTGCTGGGAATCTTCAAATTTCCAGTTTCAGGTAACAAGTCTGGATATTCCTGTTTAATGAGTTCAATACTCACTTCTTTTGTTCTGGATTTAACTCTAAAACGTTTGTAGGGAATGAAACTATATGAGACTAAAAAACAGGCTTAATTTCTCTTCCGGGTTTCAAATCTTCATTTGCTTGGGTTTTGATGATTTCAGAAGACTCTGCCTAATAATTTTCAGAAGATAACTTCACTTTTGAAAGTGAAGACTGACCAGGAAGAAATTTAGGTTTTCTTAGTATTTTTTCAGGATCTGGCACTGCTGCTACAGGCTCGGGATCTAGATTTTTCCTTGTTACTGGTATCTTATTTAATGGTGGAGGATTTTGAGGAATTTTAGGTCCTTTCCCTTCTTTTTTAGGAGCCAGAATTACCACAGAGGAGTCGCCAGGTGAATAATCACAGTCTTAGAAAATGTCCAAAATCTTGTTCACCATCAAGATCTGAATCTAAACTTGTCATTTTCCCAGGGAAGATATCTTCCTTTCTTCGTCCCTGGCAGCGGCGCCAAAAATGTTAGTCCCTAAAGTTGCACTTGAGTGTGAGAGGGAAAGCTAGGGCATCATTCGTTTATTGCAAAGTATTTTTAAGGTTTTATGATTTGGATTTTGTAGAGTGGTTGAAAATTGGGTCAAGATTACAACATGACATGAAAATCAAGATAAAAACATAGCAAATCCCACTGACTGAATAATAGGTAGATACATAGATGGATTAAACCAATTTAAGGAAAAGGAAAGTGAAGTCTTCAATTTGTCAACTTCACAAGAGTTTTCATCTCAATATATTATAAAGAAACAAGGGTATCAACTTGACATCATTACTTGAAAATTATCTCTACAACAAAATCTTCACTGTATAAATTAACATTCAAGAATAAAAAAGCATTGCAATTTGAATAATAAATTCAAGCATGAAGAATGAAATAACAGAGTAGAAAAAAGAAGGTCTAACCATCCATATGCCTTTGCTATTGAGTGTCAATTGAACATAAATGTCTTTTACAATAAGCTCGACAAAAAGTTTCTCTGGATCTCCCTTTTTTCCCCCTCAACATGGTCTCTCTTCTGTCTATTTAAACTATCTATAAAAAATTCCAGATCCTATTATCTAGAACAACCTTTAATGACTAGAATCGAAAAGTATCCAACTCCTAAAGTAATTCATTCAAAATGAGCTTCTACCCCCCAAAATAGTCCACAACTCAACAACTTGATATAACAAATATTGCCAGCATTACATTTGACTCTACAAAATAGGGATTTTGTTTGACTCTGTAAAACAGATCGAAGTCTTAGCATTTCCCTGATCAAAATGAATAATCTTTTGCCATATCTCCTAGAGAACATTTAAACAAAATTGTAACAAATCTTCATGTTACCTTTAGGATAAAATCGCAACAGTGGCTTTGGCGTTTTTCTTCTTGATCTTTGTGGTTAGCACAACATTGTGCCAGTAGAGTCTAAAATTAATTTCCCTGAGTTCCTTAAGCAATGCCCTTTTCTCTTGCTTCTTATTTTTTAGACCTTGAATTCTTTCTTGCCGGTGAACATTCCACTGTTCTATCTGCGCCTTTTCCTTCTTTAATTGTTTTATTGTTTTCTGAAATTCCTTAATCTTTTCCTTATCAGTTCTTAGCTCAACCCTGAATCTTGAGCATTCTTCAGAAGGTGCAATTTCATTCAGATTTAAGGCAACACTAAGTTCCTTGGCTTTAACATGGTATTTTGAGATTAATTCTGAGCTATGCTCTTCCTTGGAACTTGATGAATCTAAAGCTATAGGTACATCTGGTAAGTAATCCGAGTCTTCCAAGTAATCCTGTTTTTCTTCAGGGAATTCATTGATGCCTTTATCCATCTCTTTATCTTTTTCTAATCTAGTTGAAGCTCTCGTTACAGGGCTTGTAGGTGGTGTAAGTATTCCCTTTCATTTGCTGACATATTTCTTGGGTAATGGGTTCTTTTTTTCTTTTTTCCTGGTACTTATTTCAACATCCTCAGAATCATCTTCTATGATTCTGGTGTTTTCTTATTTGATTGACGAATTGAACATTGCCTTTGACTTTAGCCTATACTTATTAGTAACCCTAGTCGAATTTCTCTGAGGTTTCTGTGATACACACACACCTTTATACTTTTTTCCTTTGATTGCAACGCTCCTTTTGCTGGTCGATGGCATTTCAGACTTAATTGTAGTTTGAGCAACGATATCATTATCCGACTCTGTCTCCCCTTTAACATCTTCCTCAGGAATCATTTGAATTTTGGGCTCCCATCTAGGTATCTTTCTTATTCTCTTCTTAGTTACCTTGATATCAGAAGACTCATCTTTCACAGGGTTTTCATCAGAAATATCTCGACTCTATTTAATGGTCTTCCTCCCTCTGCCCTTTTTTTGCTTATTGGACTGAGTGATAGGTTTTAAGGATTGCGTGAGCCAGTTCCAGGGCTTCTGTAATTCGTTCAGGGAAGAAATGACTAGGGTTTTAATCAGGACTTGATGGAACAAACTTCCTTTAGCATTAGTGGAAATTGACTGCACTTTCTTGGACATTTTTGTCAAACTTTTAAGCAGAAAATAAGGAAGATTTAAAGGGTAATCACCGTTTAGATGCATTAGTATTCTGATATGGTAGATGTATACCAATGAAAACCTTCCTTCGCAAGTGATGTACCTATGAATCACCACCAGAGCAGTGTGCCATTCGGGTCGAACCCAATTGCGAGGTATTCCCCTTCTCCAATCTGGATTCTGCTTATCTGGAAGGAGGAATTGATTTACAAATTTAGTAACCACATGATCCTTCTTCCACCATATTTCCCCTCCAACCACGAGCCCGCAAGCCTCTGCTATAGTCTTCTCTGTCACTAACATCACCATATTACCAATTTCGACTTCGTGACCATTGAAGTTCAGAGCGAATTCAATGGAAAACTGCTCATCATAACCCTGAAATGTGGTGAGAAACTCAAACCACCTGGCGTCCCTGAGCCTTTGTGCCATCTGAGGATAGGATTCAAGAAGTTCGACACCTTCTGGTTCTATTCTGGCAACCTGTCCGCTCCTCTTTGGCGCCATTAAACCCAATTCTGCAATCGTCGTCCTTGGGTTCCAAATTCACCACCTACACTTGTTAGTGTATCCTGTTGCTTTGAATGTATACCTATATTTCTCCCTGCAAGCCTGAATTAAGCCAACTCGAACAGGTAACATATAATGATCATCAAACAACAGGTGATTTTGAAATGAACCCTGCGTGCGTACATAGCAATTATATTCTGAAACCGATGGATTTGGAAATGATTGCCAAGCTTTCGTGGGAGGATATGAATTCTCAATTCATGAATCGTGTCATCATAACTAAATCGGGATGGCGGGCGCAAGTTATGGCATGATTATTTGGCGCTATGAGAATAAGCTTATTCCTGTAGCGCATTTGACAACTTGAAATTTTGAAATTCAAACGGCATAAAAGGAGACACCTCAATTTTAAACAATGTCTTTTCAAAATCAAACTTAAATAAATCATCAAAGACTATAATGCAAACCACGAAATACCAAAATATAAAAATGGAAAACAACTGAAAACGAAAAATGTGGAATGGGTAAGGAGGGTTTTGGACAAGGGTTTCTCACTAAACCAAGACAAAATTAGAGACTACAATTGGCTCCTTCTGGGGATGAATTTTTGATACTAAACTCCATGAACTGTAGACCGTTGCCTTTCCTTTATCTCTGATTCATTGATTCCCCTGCGACTGTCTGTCTTTTATTCTCAACATAACTGTAAAAACAAGTCCATTCGGTATATGGAGTCTTTATTGAAAGGAAACCTACTGTACTAACTCTAACCTGACGAGCCTTTAGATGAAATCATGCTTCAAGAACCTCCCATTCACTGGGTCCCCAAAAATTTCAGTGTTGTCTAAATTATGTAGGAGAAAAGTGTTATTGTTCATTACCTTGGTTATCCTGAAAGGACCATAACATAGATTATCGAAATTTCCATGTTTTGCTTTATCTTCTCTCCTGGCGTCCCATCTCAACACTAAATCCCCATCATTGAAAACATCTTTCTTGGTTACTTTATCAAATGTAGCCTTGATTTTGTTCTGATGAGCAACAACTTTCTAGTTAACCTGTTCTCTGGCCTATTGAACTTCAATGAGCTGAAAAATTCTTCTTTGGACGTCATTGGGTTCTTCCTGTTCTTCTTGCAGAAAATTCAAGACTGGTAGGCCCAATTGAGTTGGAAGGATAGCTTCTATCCCATATACCATCTGGAAGGGAGATGTCCTAATAGATTTCTTGTTGCTGATGCGATCAACCCATAGAGAAAACTTTAACTTGGAATCCCATGCTTTTTTATTTTCTGCCAGCAACTTTTTGATAATCCTTACTAGTGTCTTATTGGAAGATTCAACCAATCCGTTCCCCTAGGGGTAGTAGGGAGTAGAATGAACCAATTTGATATTGTATTTATTGCAGAATTCAAGCATGGAATTTGACTTAAAAGCCTGTGTATTATCAGTGACTAGTTTTTTAGGACAGCCAAACTTGGAAAAAATATATCCCTCTAAAAATTCCGTGATTACCTTGTCTGTAGTATTCCGAGTCGGAATTGCTTCTATCCACTTTGTAAAATAATCGGTGGCCGTAAGAATCCATCTATGCTGTCCTGATGAGGTGGGATTAATCTCTCCAATGAAATATAATCCCACTTGTTGGAACGATCCGTGGGCAATGATTGGTTTCAGAGGCAGAGATATAAGTTTTTGCTTCCCGATAAATTTCTGACAAGGTTCACATGCCCTGACCTGAGCAAAAATATCTGAGAATAGAACTGGCGAGTAATAGCCTGCTCTAAGAATTTTGAAGGCAGTAGCCTTCCAATGATGATGACCTCTGCAGACACCATGATGCAAATCTTGAAAGATTTGTTTAGTCTCCTTTTCGTCCACACATCTCAACAGAAAACCATTGGGATCTTTCCAAAACATGGTCTGATCAACAATACAATATTTTACAACTCTCAACTTTAATGATATGTATTTTGATTTATCCAACTCTGGGGGAGATTGAAAATTCAGTAGAAAAAATACGATGTATTTGTACCATTCTGAAGAAACATACTTGCTGTTTATTTGTAAATCAATTTCTTCAATCTGGATAGAAGAGTCCTATGTCATGTCTGAGAGATGGTATAATCCAATTGCTTTGCAATTGGATTCTGTCATTAATTTGGCGAGGCATTGTCCCTTTATCAGCTGAGTAGGATTTATGGTGAGATCGTATTCCAGGATTTTAGTTATCCATTTTCCTCGCTTACCTTCACAATCAGGCTGAACCAATATTTCTTTGACTGCACTGCTTGGGACATAAGAAATAATTTTTGATTGAAGAATATACACTCTGAAAGATTTTAAGGCCTTCACTAAGGCATAGGCTCTTGTTTTTCTATTAGATCATACTTCAATTCAGAGTCCCTGAGGGTTTTTCTAAAGAAGGAGATAGGCTACTCGTGGCCTTGCTCATTTCTTTGCAGAAGAACAACAACTATGGTATTTTTTGATGCAAATGAGAAAATCATGAACTCTTTAGAAAAATCTGGGCTAATTAGAACTAGTGCCTGAACAATAGCCTGTTTTATCCTTTCGAAGGACTCTCTCGCCTCCGGTATCCACTTAATTTCTGCATCCTTTTTCAACATGTCAGTGATGTATTTGACAATTTCTGCAAACTTAGGTATAAACCTCCTTAAAAAATTAATCTTATCAATGAAGGACTGAATTGACTTTTTATTTCTCGGAATGTTGATTAGCTGAATAGCCTTTACTCTTTCCAGATCTATTATAATTCCTCCAAGCGAAACGCTGTGTCCAAGAAGCTTTCCTTCCTCCATGGCAAAATGTGATTTTTTAGGATTAAGTGATATGCCGTACTTCCTGCATTTCTCAAAGGTCCTCTTCAAGTGTTGTAAATGTTCTTCATCTGACGCTGAAAATATAATGATGTCATCAAGGTAAATAACCACAAACCTGTCTTTCTCACCAACGAAAGCGATGTCCATAGCCCTTTAAAATGTAGCTCCAACGTTCATCAACCCAAAAGGCATCTTTTCGTACATAAATGTGCCCCAGGGAGTGGTAAAAGATGTTTTCTTTTTGTCTTCTTCCATTACTGATATTTGATTGTACCCTTAATATCCATCAAGCATATAAATTCTCTTTGCGCCGACAACCTTTTGTAAGATATAATCCATTTTTGGTAATGGATAATTGTCTTTCAGGGAACACCTGTTTAGATTCCAGAAATCTACATAGAGCCTTATTTCTCCGTTCTTTTTCCTGAAGGGAACAAGGTGTTCTACCCATTCTGAGTATCTAAGTGACACTATGATTTTTGCTTCTAGCAACCTCTTCAACTCCTTTTCTATTATTGGTAACAGTAAAGGATTGAATTGCCTAAATTTCTGCTTTACAGGTTTTGATCCAGGTTTCAGAGGAATTTTGTGCTGAATAATCTCTGTAGAAAACACTTTCAGATCTTCATAAGACTAAGTAAATATATCTGAATATTGTTTCATTAATTCAATATACGCTTCCTTCTGTTTTTGTGACAGTTTCCTGGATACCTTTACCAACCTGGGATTTGCATCTGAACTAATGTCACAGTCTTCCACACCTGTTTCTTCTGTTTGGACAGTAGCCTTCTTGGAGACATCATTATGATCGAACAACCTTTCTAATGGAGCCAAACCCTTAGGCAAATGGTTTGTCTTCAATTCGATGATCTTTTGACCAATAATAGTATCTTGAAGAACTTCTATAGTGTGTATTTCTGCTTCTGCATCTTCATCATTTTGATCAATTGAAATGTTAGAAAATTCTTCAATGGTTTTCAAAAATCTCTGAATTTCCTCATCGTCTTTAAAAACCTGCCAATGTTTTATATTATCCGTAATTGAGGGTCTGTGTCTGACTTCAATTTAAAACTTCAGATTAGGAAACATCAGAGTTTTAAAGTTGCTTGCTGCAAATGCCAAAGAGTCAGCCTGTTGATTTAAATCCCTGTGAACAAAAGTAATATTGAATGCCAAGAAGAAATTATCCACATAATCCCACACCTCATTTCCGTATTGTTTCAATCTTTGTTGTTTGGTTTGATATATGTTTCTAACCTGGTGAACAATATGTTTGTAGTCTCCAAAAACATACAACTTATTTATTCCCATATCTCTTGTAGCTTTCAAACCTAACATCAAAGCTTCATACTCACTGATGTTATTTTTATTGTCAAATTCAAGTTTATATGACATTGGAATAACCTCCTTGGTAGGGGAAATGAAGACAATACCAGCTCCGAAACCTTCTTTAGAAAAAGCCCCATCAAAATACATTTTCCAAACAAAATGGTCTTCACTATCTCCTACTGCAGTTATTGATTTTCTGATTGATACTTCTGCCATTTCCTCATCCATATGAAAAATAGAAGAACCCAGATCATCTTCTATAACATATATAGGATGATTAGTGGGATTATCGTGATCACTTACCAAATAAGCCAGTCTGATTTCTCTGTATAATATCCGTTGTTCGCCACCAAAAACAGGTATGGTTACATAGCTAAGGTCCATCTGCAGAGTGCCACCTACCTTTTTAGCCCAAGATCTTGAAAGAAGTATCCCAAATTTTGGTGGTATGTCAGCCACGATAACATCTAATACCACACTCTTCATAGATAATTAGGAAAGAGTTACAACCACATCTTTCTTAAGTCCAAGACATTTGAATTTCTTGGAATCAAAAGAATATAGATCATGATATGGTCTAGTAATGTCCAACCCTAATTCTTCCATCACCACCTTAGGCATGACATTATGCAAAGCACCAGAATCCATTAAGAAATTATGCAATATCTTGTCATGGATATTTAGTGAAATGTAAAATGGTGGAGAGGCATCAATTCTGTCTTCAATGTGAGGTCCAATAGTAATGGCAGGGTTTTCATCTTCAAGGTTGACTGTATC
>SNQJ01S0003369.1:15256-43038 GCA_010110895.2 Picea sitchensis | reverse complement strand
TCAACATCTTAGTAATTTCATCCATTTTAATATCGGATGCTGAATTAGAAGATGAAGGCAACTCTTCCTTTTGCTTTTTTCTATCTCTGTCACTTCTAGACTTCAATTTGTCTGCTGCTAATATGTTTGATTCTACCTCAATAGCTGCATCTTGCATTAGGCTGAGGGTAGTGGCTCTTCTTTCCCTAAGCAACAAGGAAAATTCGGCATCGAATGCATTGGCAAAAGTGATTTTAGCTGATGTCTCTGAAGGTTTTATCTCCTCTGGAATTTTACCATACATCAGGTTGAACCTTTTGGTAAAATTAGGTATTGATTCACCTTGTTTCCTACTTAAAGCACCAAATTCAGTAATGTAGTATTGAAACTCTTTTTTATCTGCCCATTGATTTAGAAAGGCCTCATCTAAAGCTACAATATCAACTATTGAATTAGCAGGCAAACTCCTGAACCACTTTCTTGCTTCCCCATTTAAATTCTGTACGAATAATATCATCCACACATCAACATGCTCTACATTGAAATTGTCTGCAAAACTATAAAACAAACTCAAATTCTCTTCAATAGTAACTGATCCATCTCCATTAAATCTAGGCAAATATCTCATATAATAATTTGGTGGAAAAGCATACATGACTTGTGGAAGTACCAGGGGAGCATACCTAGTTGCAACTATTTGGTCCATTTTGTCTGCGACCATATTAGCTGTGTTTAGAGCTTTGGGAGTGAGCAAGATTGGTGATGCTACAGGTGAAAAAATCCCTTGTATATTACAATTCTTATGTACTGTCCCTGAACCCTGTCTTTCAGCAGATGGAGATTTCTCTTCTGGACTATGATCAGATAATGGACTGAGAAATAGAGGATTATCAAAATAACAATAATGTGATTCAAACTCCTTAGATGAGAAAGATTCACAAGATGACCAAGAAGTCTCTGTTTCACTCTTAACACCTGTGCTGGGAATCTTCAAATTTCCAGTTTCAGGTAACAAGTCTGGATATTCCTGTTTAATGAGTTCAATACACAACTTCTTTTGTTCTGGATTTAACTCTGAAACGTTTGTAGGGAATGAAACTATATCAAACTCAACAACAGGCTTAATTTCACTTTCGGGTTTCAAATCTTCATTTTCTTGGGTTTTGATGATTTCATAAGACTCTGCCTGAGAATTTTCTAAAGATAACTTCCCTTTTGAAAGTGAAGACTGACCAGGAAGAACTTTAGGTTTTCTTAGTATTTTTTCAGGATCTGGCACTGCTGCTACAGGCTCGGGATCTAGATTTTTCCTTGTTACTGGTCTCTTATTTGATGGTGGAGGATTTTGAGGAATTTTAGGTCCTTTCCCTTCTTTTTTAGGAGCCAGAATTACCACAGAGGAGTCGCCAGGTGAATAATCACAGTCTTAGAAAATGTCCAAAATCTTGTTCACCATCAATATCTGAATCTAAACTTGTCATTTCCCTAGGGAAGATATCTTCGTTTCTTCATCGCCGACAGTGGTGCCAAAAATGTTAGTCCCTAAAGTTGCACTTCACTGTGAGAGGGCAAGCTAGGGCATCATTCGTTTATTTCAAATTATTTTTAAGGTTTTATGATTTGGTTTTTGTAGAGTGGTTGAAAATTGGGTCAAGATTACAACATGACATGAAAATCAAGATAAAAACATAGCATATCCCACTGACTAAATAATAGGTAGATACATATATGGATTAAACCAATTTAATAAAAAGGAAAGTGAAGTCTTCAATTTGTCAACTTCACAAGAGTTTTTGTCTCAATATATTATAAAGAAACAAGGGTATCAACTTGACATCATTACTTGATAATTATCTCTACAGTAGAATCTTCACTGTATAAATTAACATTCAAGATAAAAAAGCATTGCAATCTGAATAATAAATTCAAGCATGAAGAATGAAATAACAAAGTAGAAAAAAAAAGTTCTAACCATCCATATGACTTTGCTACTGAGTGTCAATTGAACATAAATGTCTTTTACAATAAGCTCCACAAAAAGTTTCTCTGGATCTCCCTTTTCTTCCCCTCAACATGGTCTCTCTTCTGTCTATTTAAACTATCTATAAAAACTTCCAGATCCTATTATCTAGAACAACCTTTAATGACTAGAACCGAAAAGTATCCAACTCCTAAAGTAATTCACTCAAAATGAGCTTCTACCCCCCAAAATAGTCCACAACTCAACAACTTGATATAACAAATATTGCTAGCATTACATTTGACTCTACAAAATAGGGATTTTGTTTGATTCTGTAAAACAGATCGAAGTCTTACCATTTCCCTGATCAAAACGAATAATCTTTTTCCATATCTCCTAGAGAACATTTAAACAAAATTGTAACAAATCTTCATGTTACCTTTAGGATAAAATCACAGCAGTGGCTTTGGCGTTTTTCTTCTTGAGCTTTGTGGTTAGCACAACATTGTGCTAGTAGAGTCTGAAATTAATTTCCTTGAGTTCGTTAAGCAATGCCCTTTGCTCTTTCTTCTTCTTTTTAAGACCTTGAATCCTTTCTTGCTGGCGAGCATTCCACTGTTCTATCTGCGCCTTTTCCTTCTTTAATTGTTTTATTGTTTTCTGAAATTCCTTAATCTTTTCCTTATCAGTTCTTTTCTCAACCCTGAATCCTGAGCATTCTTCAGAAGGTGCAGTTTCATTCAGATTTAAGGCAACACTAGGTTCCTTGGCTTTAACCTGGTATTTTGAGATTAATTATGAGCTATGTTCTTCCTCGGAACTTGATGAATCTAAATCTCCAGGTACATCTGGTAAGTAATCTGAGTCTTCCAAGTAATCCTGTTTTTCTTTAGGGAATTCACTGATGCCTTTAGCCATCTCTTTATCTTTTTCTAGTCTAGTTGAAGCTCTTGTTACAGGGCCTGTAGGTGGTGTAAGTATTCCCTTTCCTTTGCTAACATATTTCTTGGGTAATGGGGTCTTTTTTGCTTTTTTCTTGGTACTTGTTTCAACATCCTCAGAATCAACTTCTATGATTATGGTGTTTTCTTCTTTGATTGGCGGATTGAACATTGCCTTTGACTTCAACCTATACTTATTAGTAACCCTAGTTGAATTTCTCTGAGGTTTCTGTGATACACACACAACTTTATCCTTTTTTCCTTTGATTGCAACGCTCCTTTTGCTGGTCGATGGCATTTCAGACTTGACTATAGTTCTAGCAGTGAGATCGTTATCTGACTCTATCTCCCCTTTAACATCTTCCTCAGGAAGCATTTCAATTTCGGGCTCCCATCTAGGTCTCTTACTTCTTTTCTTCTTAGTTACCTTGATATCAGAAGACTTTCACAGGGTTTTCATCAGAAATATCTCGGCTCTATTTAATGGTCTTCATCCCTCTGCCCTTTTTTTGCTTATTGGACTGAATGATAGGTTTTAAGGATTTTGTGAGCCAGTTCCAGGGATTTTGTAATTCATTTAGGGTAGACATGACTAGGGTTTTAATCAGGACTTAATGTAACAAACTGCCTTTAGCATTAGTGGAAATTGACTGCACTTTCTTTGACATTTTTGTCAAACTTTTAAGCATAAAATAAGGAAGATTTAAAGGGTAATCACCGTTTAGATGCATCAATATTATGATATGGTAGATGTAGACCAATGAAAACCTTCCTTCACAAGTGATGTACCTGTGAATCACCACCAAAGCAATGTGCCATTCGGGTCGAACCTAATTGCGAGGTATTCCCCTTCTCCAATCTGGATTCTTCTTATCTGGAAGGAGGAATTGATTTACAAATTCAGTAACCACAATCTCCTTCTTCCACCATCTTTCCCCTCCAACCACGAGCCTGCAAGCCTTTTCTATAGTCTTCTTTGTCACTAACATCACCATCTTACCAATTTCGACTTCGTGACCATCGAAGTTCAGAGCGAATTCCATGGAAACCTGCTCATCATAACCCTGAAATGTGGTGAGAAACTCAAACCACCCGACGTCCTTGAACCTTTGGACCATCTGAGGATAGGCTTCAAGAAGTTCGACACCTTCTGGTTCTATTCTGGCAACATGTTCGCTCCTCTTTGGCGCCATTAAACCCAATTCTGCAATCGTCGTCCTCGGGTTCCAAATTCACCACCTGCCCTTGTTAGTGTATCCTGTTGCTTTGAATGGATACCTGCATTTCTCCCTGCAAGCCTGAATTAAGCCAACTCGAACAGGTAACATATAATGATCATCAAGCAACAAGTGATTTTGAAATGAACCCTGCGTGTGTACATAGCAATTATATTATGAAACCGATGGATTTGGAAATGATTGCCAAGATTTTGTGGGAGGATACAAATTCTCAATTCATGAATTGTGTCATCATTACTAAATCGAGATGGAAGGCGCAAGTTATGGGATGATTATTTGGCACTACGGGAATAATCTTATTCCCATAGCGCATTTGACAACTTGAAATTTTGAAATTCAAACGACATAAAAGGAGACACCTCAATCTTAAACAATGTCCTTTCAAAATCAAACTTAAATAAATCATCAAAGACTATAATGCAAACCATGAAATACCAAAATCTAAAAATGGAAAACAACTGAAAATGGAAAATGAGGAATGGGTAAGGAGGGTTTAGGACAAGGGTTTCTCACTAAACCAAGACAAAATTAGAGACTAACACCAAGCAACTTGCTCGAGAACAGAGAAAAACATTCCTTGAAAAACATTTCCATAATTTTAGTGTTGTATGGTCCTTGTTTTCTGTACCTCTTCCTATATGAACTGTACACATTTTTTCCTAGAAATTCATGCTCAATTGTTGCCTCGATTTTTGTGTAAATTTTGCTGTATGGATACCTTGAAATTCATGCCAAACTACCTCAAAATGTTTGCTGTATGATCTCCTTGATTTGCGTGACAAAAATATGTTATATGACCTCTTAGAAATCCATACTGTATGACCCTCATAAATGCTAAAGCTTCTCCTCGATATGTGTGCCAACAAACATTCCTTGGTATGCGTGCCTTAGCAAACAAATTTCCCTCTTTTCTCAGCTCATCTCCTCAAATATGTCTCCTCATTCAATGCTCATGAATGAAAATGGTGCGCCTCCTTCCCTAGGGTTATCCTTTTGAGATTCCAAATGAAGAGTCACTTGATCTAATGGTTGAGATTATATCTTGGTCCATCAATATCAGTGGTGGTAATTAAATGTCTCTTTAACTACCCTTTTCATGAAATATTCTCAAAGTCACTTTTAAGTTTATATCTCATAAAGTTAATGTTCCAGGGACCACAATGGACACTTTCCCACATATTATGCACCTAGGTTATGTGAGAAACACTTGTCCTAGGTACACCTTTTAACACTCCCTTTTACTGAGGAAAGTGTTCCTCACCACTCCTAACTTATCTCTAAAGGGTAACAAATTGCATCTTCCAAAAGCCTTAGTGAGGATTTTTGTTACCTACTCATCATATAATATGAACTGAAGCTCAATTGGCCCTCTCCGAACATAGTCTCAGATGAAGTGATATCTAATCTCGATGTGTTTAAACTTGTCATGAAATTAAACTAGATTATCAAAGAGTTTTATGCAACTCCGATTGTCACAATAAATCATTGTGGGACTCAATTACACACCAAATATGACAACCAACAATTTGTGAATCCATATGGCCTAAAAAATGGCATGTCTAGCTTCCATGTACTCATCCACAATAGAACTTAGAGCCGTTGAATTTTGTTTCCAACTGAACTAAGGAACAACTCTTGAGCCCAATCTGAAACAAAACCCTGAAGTACTCTTCCTGTCAACAACACATCTTTCCCAATTTGAGTTTATATAGCCTATCAATCTGACTCCATCCCCTCTCACATAGTCCAAGCCATAATCCATCGCACCCCATAGGTACCTGAGCACATGTTTTTCTTCCACCCAATGCACTCTCTTAATTTCCACCATAAGCTGACTGAGAGTGTTGACAACAAAACAAATATTTGGTCTGGTGTTGACCAAATACATCCAAGAGCCTATCAATTGATGATAAATAATGGGATCAACCAACTCTAACTTAGAAGCATTGTGCTTCTTCCAATTGGTAATCATGGTTGTGGGCATGGGATTGCAATCCTACATTTGAAATATCTTCAGAATGCCAACAACATACTTGCCCTGTCCCAGAAAAATATGTCCTGGCTCCTTCCAAACCTCTAATCCCAAGAAATAATACATCATTCCAATGTATTTTATCTCAAAATCTGAAGCAAGATTTTGCTCTCAACTATCTATGAGTCTCTTTACCCTTGTAATGAAAATATCATCCACATCAAGAAAAGAATAAGAGGATCATAGCCAACCACAATGTAGTAAAGTTTGGGATCTGCCTCACTCTTCTTGAAATACATCTGCTTCAAGTATGTATCAATCTTTGAATATCGAGGTTTTGGAGATTACTTCAGTCTATACAATTCCTTCTTCAATATGCATAGATGAGAATCTCTCCCATGAAACTCAAAGCCTAGTGTCTGCTCAATGTACACCTCCTCCTGTATGAGACCATTTATAAATGTGATCTTCACATCCATCTGGTAAATATTCCAACCTATCTCTATTGTAATGGAGATCACTGCCCTGATTGAGGTATATATAGCAACCATAGTGAAGGTCTCATCATAATCAACTCCATTTACTTGTGAGAACCCTCGAGCTACAAACTGAGCCTTGTAATTCTCAATGCTGTGATCTACATCATTCTTGATTTTATAAATCCACTTGTAAGTCACCACTGACTTCCCCTCAGGTCTTAGAACAACCTCCCACACATCATTCTTCATGATGGAATTGTACTCTTTAACTATGACATCCTTCTAGACCTGCTGATCTAATGTCTCTTGAAAATTGGAAGGCTCAGACTCATTGATTCTAGTCACCATAGATAAATAAATACAAAATATATCAATAAGTTTACTCTCCCTTACATCCTTCTTGGGATTCCCCACAGATCCCTGATCTTCCTTCAAAGCGTATTGAAGCCATTTTGTCTTCCTCTTCTCTAAAGTAGAATCCTATGGAGGGGACTCCTACTCCTCAATCCCACCACCTAAATACTGAGTACCTAAATATGATGATCCTGTAGTCGTCTGAGAACCAATGGACTGGGAAACAATACCCTGTGAACTAGTAATCCGATGACCAATGATTTGTGATCCTGTCACCTATGAACCAGTTGTCTCTGAGACTCTTGGTCCTGAAGTATCACCTGAATATGAGGAACCTAATTCCCCCCCCTTCTCAACATATCATGACCTCCTAAAGGCTCTGTCCTTCTCAAATATCACATACTATCTCACAATTGTCTTCCTCAAGGAAGGAATGTATATGCAAAAATCCTTTGAAGTCTCGCTATCCCCAACAAAAATACCCTTTTCTACTATGGGTTCTAGATTTGTCCTCTTCTCAGAAGGGATATGTGAATAATTTAGGTACTCAAAGATCCTAAAGTGTCCAAACTTAGGCTTCCTCCCAGAGAAAGCCTCTTCTAGAATCTTGTTCCCCAATGCTCTATATGGACTCCTATTCTACAGATAAACTGTGTTGCATGCCTGATCCCAAAGAAAGAGTGGTAGTCCCCAATCATGTAGCATGGATCTCACAACCTCAAGCATGGCATTGCTATTCCTCTCAACAACCCCATTCTACTACGGGTTTTAAGGAACAATCAATTCTCTCTTAACGCCTTCTCTTGCACATAAATAATTGAATTCATTGGAGGTATACTCACCCCCATATGTGTCTCACCCCAACACCTTGATTTTATTCCCTATTTGGTTCTCCACAAGAGATTTGAACTCTTGTAACTTCTTGAATACCTTTCCTTTGGTCTTCATGAAGAAAATACAAGACTTCCTAGAGAAGTCATCAATAAAAGTGACATAATACTCATAACTACTCAAAGATACATAAGACATCAGACCACATACATCATAATGTATCAAATCAAGAATACTTGCTACTTTGCTATCACTGCTTGGAAAATAAGTCTTGGAATACTTCCCTAGTGCACACCCCTTGCACATCTCATGATGCTTTGTATTGAAATATGGTACTTTGGTAACAATCTCTCTCAATATCTTCACATCCCCATGATGGAAATGGGCCATCCACCTATGCAATATATCACAAAGGTCATTGTTGTTATTACCATGTATCAATGATCTGTCTGTCTAAAACATGAGGTTTTACAACTTCTCATGACGAATCCCAATCACTTTGGCCAAATTTATATTGGATCCCTTAGGATACAAGAGCACCTGTCCATCACTGAACACCAAATCATATCCCGTATCCTCAATAGTGGAAACTAATATCAAGTTATTCTTCAATCCTAGAACATATGGGATATCTCTCACCAACATGGGAGGTTGGGACTCCCTCTTAAAGAATACTGTCCCACTACCAACTACCTTGACCACCGAGTCATCTCCAAGAACCACCTCAAGATCCTCAATCTTTGTAAGATATGAAAAATTATCACGAACACTTGTCATATGGTTGAAGGATCCACTATCAATATACCAAACACTAGTAAATTTTTCTCTAGAGGAAAGGCACACCAATAAAGAAAAATATTTCTTAAATCTGGTGGAAAAATCCTCCACATCCGCTGAAGCTGCAATCTACTTCTTCTTCTTATTAAGACACTGACCTGCATAGTGACCCATCTTGTGACATGAAAAACAATTTACTTTGCTCATGTCCTTCTTCTATTCACCCTTTGAATTGTTCCCTCTCTTGAAACCCTTCTTGGAATTATTCTTGCTAATTTCAACAAGAGCCACATTCTCCTCATCATTACCATTGGATGAACTCACCTGCACATATCCTCTTCGATTTTCCTCCTGTATGAAATCGTCGTAAATACAATCCCACTTGAGAATATTTTCTCTTGCAACAATTCCCTCAACAAAGACAACCCATTGCTTGGTCACACCATTCAAAGAAGTCCTCACAAGTTAATTGTCAACAATAACCTCCCCAACAACACCAAGCTCATATCTAACCTGAGTTATCTTGGTAAGATATGTGGAAACATTTTCAGTCTTGGTCATTTTTTTACCTTTCAATTTTTCCCTCAATACCATTTTACGGTTTTCATTAGAACTTTGGTAAAGCTTAGTTAAGGACTCCCACATCTCATAGGAATTGGATTTACCTGTCACATGTGGAATCAAATGGTCCTTTATGACACCAAGGATTATTCTTTTAGCCTTGATATTATTCTTGGTGTAAGTGTGCAAAAGAGTAACATCTATAGGCATCACCACAAGATTCGTTTGTGTGCTATGTTGACACATGGGTAAACCTAGGGTTCAACGCTTAATAACACACCAACAAAACCCCAACTACCGACCCTTTCAAAAAAACCTTCGAAGCAGGAAAAGTCTCACCCGAGGTAGAAGCAGGGGGAGTTACATGATGCAAGTGTTTGTAACCAAGATGGGACACAAATCTGTGATAATAACACTTCAAAAAATATTCTGTTAACGCTTAAGAAGTGACAAGCATTGGTTCCATAAACCCTACATCCCATAAACCCGTTACAAAAACCCTAGAGGACCCTTTACTAGGTCCACTTAACCCTCAAAATCGGTGAGATCCACGATCTCAACTTTTCCTAGGCTCTCTTTCTTCGACCAATGTGTATAAGTCCAAAAGTGGGTCAAATATGACTAAATTTTCCCCAAAACTTGGTCGAGGGCCAACATGCCCCCAACACTCACCTTGACTTGTCTCGAGTCACTCAGGTATGGACAATGCTACTTTGAAAGCCTCGAGCTTAAATCAGGCTGCGTCGATTTGCTTCTTCACCTGAGCCTCCTGCTTAGCGAGATCCTGGATCGTCTTCTCTGTAACAGGCCCTTCCAGGTGATATTCTACTGCTTCAACCACTTGATCTAGTTGTGAGCCCTGTCCATCAATTTCTTCGAACACCTTGCAAGCTTCATCCTGCACATGTTGTAGCTTCTGTGTTACTTCCATTACCTTACCATGGAGGGAAATGATGTTCTGTTGTACTGAACATTGCTCTTGGGATATCTTCATTCTTTCTATTGTGGTGAGAAAATTCATCTACACCTGCAAATAAAATGCTTGCTGCTGCAACTCCTGTAACTGCGCTTCCAACTTCCTTAGCTCTGGATCCTCGACGAGGTGTTCAATTGTCTGGGTGCTTCTATCACTTAACTGTTTACATTATGAGGCGAGGGATCTTATTCTTACTACTGTGTTCTTGGAGGACTCCTCCCTATGGTCACACATCTCCTGCGGGGTGATCAATACTGTTTGGGCCTCCAATTCTGTTATCCTATCCTGAAGCTGCTAGAGGGTCTCTGTGAGCTTCACTATTTGAGCTTCGACCAACTCTTACTCTTTCTGTACCAAGCCTGGCATAGAGTGACATGATTTTATTACTGCTTCTTTGACCACGAACTGCTCTGCGAGAAACTTCTCTTTTTCTCTTTGTAGCTGGGATTTTTCCTCCTAAAGCTTCGCCTGAAGCTCTGCTTTCTCGTTTTCATGGGAAACTACACTATCCTGCGCTGCTCGTAATTGTATTAGGACTTCAAATTTCTCCCTTTTCAAGGATTTTGTAGCCTTCTCCATCTCTTCTTGATCTCTATGGAACCGAGCTCCTATTGCATCCGCAAGCCTTCTTAACTAGGTTGGTTCATCCCCCAATTATGCAGTCTGTGATGAGGAAGGGGCAGACGACGCAGCAGGTACTGCGCGGACCAAGCGAACAACGCGCTGCACTTCCTTAAATTCTCTCTCAATTCTTCCATATAAATCCTCCAGCCTCTCTCCATATCTCTGCAAGATTTCTTTAGAAGTGTCCTCCATAGCTCCGCATATCATACTGATGTCGTTCTCTGTGAGAGTGGCTTCCAACCGTGGCTTATTGTCACACGTCTTCTTCCTTTATGAAGGTTTCTTCAGAGAAACCTTCCTCTTTTGCAGTGTTACTGTCCCAGTAGGGGGATCTTATGGCGGTGTAGATTCACCTCCTCCTTGTTCTTCTTCTCTTTCATTTCCTCCTCCCTATCCTTCTTCTTTGTCTTCTCCTCCTCCTGGCGAGCCATACCCGTTATCTTCAGAAGCGTTGTCCTCTTCATCACTCTCTATGTCCTGGACTTCATCCTACTTCTTCTTCTTCTTCGTCCCACTGGACTGTCTGACATGTTCAACTCATGTAACTATGGGGCTTCCTATGGTGTCAGTGTCAAATAAATCTGCATTAACGACAGGTACAAGAATTTCCTCTATCCATTCCTTTGTGATCTGCTCCATATTGTCATCTGTTAGCTTGTAGTAGGATTGAAATTCTTCTTGGTTCTCATCTCTTCATGCGGTGATGTAGATGAAGTGAGGATTAGCGTGAAACTTCTCTATTGGTCAGTACTGGTGTAGGCTGCACTGTGTCATTCATGGAAATGATTCGATGGTGACCTTTAACTATTGATAGTATCCATGAAACATGACATTGGACTGCTGCTGCTCTGTCATGTCATTGGTATACCATAGGGTTGAAAACCGAGTGGCCAACGGCTCCGAAGGTTCGATCTCTTGGAAAATGGCTCTTTTAGGCATTTTCCAAGAAACAAATGTGATCAAAATGATCAACTGGCTGTAATGGAATTCATATCCCAAGTCCCGGG
Source organism: Picea sitchensis (assembly GCA_010110895.2). NCBI lineage: Eukaryota > Viridiplantae > Streptophyta > Pinopsida > Pinales > Pinaceae > Picea > Picea sitchensis. Next base: position 31,339 of record SNQJ01S0003369.1, on the reverse strand, counting down.
CTTCGCGAAACTCCTTCTCTAGCTCGTTGACGAGGTAGTTCAACCAGTTCATCTGCATGCCATCCACACACTTTCTTGTGAGGTCCACCACGGACCTGATGACCTGTGTGGGGAATTTCTTCATCACTAGCTTGCTATCTAGGAGTTGGCAAGTGAGGCACACTACACTATCCTGTATAGAGGCTACCTTGTAACCTCACTTTCCTTTTTCTACCTCTCCGTAAGCTTCCTTGATGTGTTGTGCCAAGGAATGGTCCGAGGCCTTCCCTGGATAAAAATGTTGGGGGTCAAAACCCTTCACACTTAAACTTGTGATCCGATGGATCAACGCCAGATCCATAGTAATCCTTCTGTAGAGCCACATATATTCACCATGATAGCATGACAGGAGGATATTAACACAAATGTTAACCTCCTGGTGGTGGCCAAAATGCAGGATCTTCATCACATTCAACACAATGGATTACGCCAACCCTTTAATCCATGGCTGTGAGACGAGGCGAGGATTCTTTCCAGTTGTCTTCGTGAGATAGCGGTGGGTAGATAACATGGTGTAGTTATTCTAGTCTCCTAAGTTGAAGTCACTGTTCTTCAACATCGGGATCTGTCCTAACTAAGTCCCAACTATGCAAATTCCTTTCAGAATGTATGTAGTAAAAATGAAGTACTCAAAGTCTCGAGGGATACTGTCGTGGTTAACAACACCAGCCAAAGGTGGAATATATTTAGGTAGGATTGACAAGATCTGCTTTGCATTAGCCATATCACTACGGTGCTTACTTCGTTGTTCAATCACGACGTTGACACGATTGGAACGACGTCCAGTCGAAGGGGAATCTTGTAGTCCCCTAGTCGACGACGCCTAGATACATTCAGATATCGGTCTGTTGGCCATTATCTTCTTAATAACTTCCCTGACATACTTCTCCATTTCACTATGTTCACCCAAAATTCTAGCTTTTAACAGACAGGTGGGGTAGAAAAATAGACGATGGGGTAGACAATGGACAGGCGGGGTCTAGTTCTAGATAACACAAATCGACACTTGGACAATTCTCTATTTAGCTCAGTCAATCACGGGTAGCAAAAAGTGGTCCCAACACAATGACCAACGAGTTAATTAAGAGGGGAATCGTGACAGATATTCCAACGGCCAGGAAATTCTTCCATCAATGTAAATCTGTCTATTATGGTGCGGTCTCAATGTCCAAAAGCGGTCCATAAGCCCACAAATGCATTTTCTAACCATTCCGGAGGGTCATTCTAATGGTCGGGGTGCCTAAAACGTCATATAACTTTTCCATGGCGAAGTCCAATTCTGCGCGGACCTGCTATTCGAGCGAGGTTCAAATCTTGCGAACCTGCCACTTGTGATATTCTAGTCTGTGAAGTCTTCCATCTGGTTTCTGTAACCTCTTGTAGCTTTTCCAACTTAGCTTTCTTTTTATTGATCTCCCTTTCCTTCTTCCCTGTTATCTGAGTCTCTCTAGCTGTTTCTGGAATCCTCTTTCAATTTTTATTCTTATCTTCCCTTAGTGCGGTGGCTTCACACTGTTGAGGTGCCCTCAAGGATTCTGAAGTTAATATCCCTTTTCTTAACACTTCCTGATTGGACATACTTCTTTCTTGAATAGATAGTTCCTTCAAGCCTTCTTACATTCTTTCAACCTTGACAAATAATTCTCTTTCCTTCTGTCCCTCTTGCGTTGTAACTTTGTTTTGTTGCTTCGAATTATCCTCACGTTCTTCTATTAGTTGACCTATTTTCTTAGTTATGAAATCCCTTAATTCTTACTTTTTATTTTCTATAGCTTCTTCCTTTGCTTTCCTTTTTATTTGATCCTTATCAATCCAAGTCTTACCTAACAATAGTGGGAAAGGGGCGTTGTCCCCAACAAATCAAATGACTTCAAATTCTTCTTCAGTCGATGTTCCATGAACAATAATAGGTACATTAGTAACTCTTCCACACAAGGTTATCATATTTCCCTTAAACAAGCCTATCCTTCCTAAAAAAGGTACCACAATAGGCTTTCCAAAAATTTCCCAAGTTTCTTCTGTCATAATATTTAGTTGTGTTTTTTCATCCAAGACACAGTCTATGTCGAAGTCTTCTATTCTTGCACTTATGCACTATTTTGCTTTCATGATTTTTTGTAAAATGACATCTTTATGAACATCCATCATTTCTTTCAACTGTAATAACATAGTCTCAACTTCCCCTAACCTTTAATCTTTATGACCTTCTAACATGCCCTTAGTTTCTTGACTTTCTTCATAGTTTTCTTGTCTCATGTTCATTCCTTCAACTTTAACAATAATCCTTGGACAATCCTCAACCTCATGACCAACAACCTTACAACAAAGACAAATAGGGCCTACCTTAGGACATTCCTTAGCAAGATGTCCTAACCTTCTGAAATTATAACACAATTTCAATCCTCTTTTTCTTTTAAATGTTCCCCAACCTTTTCTGTATTGCGCACTTCCCCTAGGATCATATTGTTGGACCTGAAAAAAATTCTTTCTAGGTTCCTACATCCACTTATTAGTCCAAAAAATATTTCTATGCATAGTAATAACATATCTTTCTTCATTTCCATTAAATTTACTCAAATCAACTCTTTCTTTAAACTGCGCCCTAGCTTTCAGACTAGGACAAAATCTATTAAACATACTTAAATTCATACTTTCAAAACAAAAATTTTCACTTTTCCTTCTCTTACCAAAGCACAAATCTTGCTTCTTTTAGGATCTTACCTATTTTATTAGATCATCTTTCCTCCTTGGCACAAAGCTTCACAAGTTAAGTAGAGTACTACACACTTCAACAAGTTAAGTAGAGTACTACATATTATTATGTTCTGTAATAGATCCACTTGATATTTCCCTTGGTTGTAGATATCTCTATCCTGCAACCCCCTCATAGTTGCTTTGGGTTAGATTGCATCTGCTTCGCAGGTGTTGCTGAAAGGGCCAATAGCTAGGGCTTGTTGGTGCACTCTTGGAGTTGAACTCTGAGTCTGCCCCTGTGCCAACAAATGGTTCCGTTGCCAGGACCAGAATCTTCTTGAGGGAATGTCAAAGTGGTTTCCATCGAAGACAAAAACTCAAAAGTGGATAGAAGATCAAGAAAAGGACTTTGTTGAAGCCCAGAACAAGAACCCTAATCTTAGTTTAGAGGACTGGTTGGAGAAGTATATTTTTACTGATATACACGAGATATTCTTTAGAGGAATCCATCAGGAGCTATATGAGTGTCTAGCTAGATTAGCCGATACCCAGTTCGATATCTGATCTAGAGTTCCCGTGTTCTGGATGTTGGAGTTGATCAAGAAGGTCAAGGAAGCTGATAACACTATATCATGAGTAGTATATCACTGGTTTGATAATATCATTGGAGGGTACATCACAGAGTTTGCTGTTGACAGGGTAGCGTCATACAACCAAGATGAGAGATATTTCTTTAAGGGACCCAGAAGAAAATTTTTACAATTCTTGAAGCTGAGTCTCAAGATGATGTTGCATGAGAAGAACATCTTGAAGATACAATAGATTGGTTGGATCCAGAAAGGATAATGTTCAAAAATTTGGATAGTGACAACGACACAAAAGCTGGACATACACGCAGTGGGAGAGTGTTTAGAGAAGTCCATCTTGCAAACTTGTTTAAGAAGAACTACGGGGAGGAGGCTTTCTACAATGGAGAAGAAGTAGATCTGACAGACGAAGAACATTCAGAACCCACTAGGACAGAGGAAGGACAAGATGAAGAGCTTCACTGAGGAGGACCTGAAGGCTCAAAAACTGCGCAGACCATTGAAGTAAGTAATATTATCCTTCCTGTTGATTCAGTATTAAGAAATCAGAGTAATCCTAGTCACCAGAGAATCCAGAGAACTGTCCATAGTAGCCCACCACATATTCAGTTAGGAACCCTAGAAAGATCTATGGAAGATGGGATGAGACTTCCTATCTTTAGGGGAGATGGATCTGAAGATCCTGAACAACACTGGTTTCTGTGTGAAGATGTATGGAAAATTAAAAATGTCACATATGAAGCTTTCAAAAGGACCCAGTTCAGTACAACTCTCAGAGATTGCGCACTGAGTTGGTACATGAAACTTGTCCAAGGAATTGCACAACCTAAGCCATTGAATAATATCAATAACACGTTGGTTGCAGAGTTCAAAAAACCCAAGTCAGAGTCACAATGTATCACATAGATGAAAGAGATCAAGCAGAAGATGGCCGAGCCTGTGTGGGAATTCGATCAGAGATTCAAAACCTTGACATGTCGATTAACTTTTCAGATCCTAGATGAACAAAACAAAGAATGGTTCGTTGCTTCCCTCTTACCACACATCAGAGTTCCCCTGATGAAATAGAAGATTGCTTCGCAGGTTGAGGCATTGGAGATCGCCATGGATATTGAATCAACCCCTATGGGAGAATCTATCTCAGGTGTGAGTCAGATTCTGAGTCAACTAACTAGTTTGTCTCTACAGGTCGAAGATATGAAGAAATACAGGGGAAAATATAAAAGAGAAGATATCTGGTGTGTCAGATGCAGATCAAAAGGTCATGATAGGGAACACTGTTCTCTATTTAATGACTAATTGGCTTCTGGAGCCCTGATCCCCTTGAAGCAAGTCACCTTACCCTGGTGCAAGGTATGCAGAAACACACATCATACTGGTGAGTGCTATTATATGCAAAAGTATGTTCAGACACCTACAAATTTATACTTTACATTCTGCAAGTTTGTAGGGCATGATGATAGAGATTGTAGGGCTTATGATTTCATGCATGAAAGGTCAAGAGACATATATAAGATCTAAGGTGAAGTACAACAAGAAGGAAATGCTACGTAGTATAACTCTCCTGGGAGAGGAAACTTCAATCCTCGCGGTAGATTCAGAGGAAAAGGACGAGGAGGAGGAATGAGTCGAGGCCGAGGAAAGATTATCTGTTGTAACGACACACAACCAGGACACCTTGCAAGGGTTTGTTAAAAACCTTGTACCACTTGCAGCTACTGCAACTCATTTGACCATGCTATAGAAGAATTTCTTGTGTTGTTAGCTAAGCTTTAGGAGAGACAAGGACCTCAACAGAACCTGCAAGTGCAACTGATCTATGCTGAACCTCACGGAGTAAACCCTAGAGTCACTGTTATAACTAGAGGAGGTGCTATTATAGGTGAAGACATACTGACCAAAGGGAAGATTACAGAAGATTCAAGAATCAGGAAAGCTGCAGAGAAGACCCAAGCCTTTGATGCAAAGAAAGAAAGACTAATATTTGAGGAAGCACGAAAATAATTTAGAGGAGACCAAGGTTCTTTATCAAAGACAAGACCAGAAGTAAGAGAGTATGGAATGCCTCATGCATTTGATCAGTCTGCTTTTCCAAGAGAAGGAAAAGAGGTAAGAAAGCTCATGGAAATTTTAAATACTTGTATTAAGTTGATTCAGGATGAAAGAGCTGTACAAGAGTTACAGAATTTAATCAGACAATATGAGATAGGAAATATAGATCCCTTACTGAATAGGGAAGTACACCAAATTGGTAAAAAGAGAAGACAAATACGGAATTACATTTGAATGCTCAAATAGGAGAGTATGATATAGACTATGTGGTCCTCAACTTAGGGTAGGAGGTCAATGTCATGACGAAGAAAACTTTGGCACAGATGGGAAAACCAAAGTTGATCTATTCCCCTATCAGGCTTAGGATGGCTAATCAACAAGCTGCCAGCCCATTTGGACAATTGGAGCATGTCCCTATGGACATCAACAGAGTAAGAAAATTTGCATATTTCGAGGTAATTGAAATAGTTGATGACAACTGCCCTTACCTTGCGCTGTTGGGAATTGATTGGGCCTTTGATAACTCTACTGTTGTTGACTTAAAGAAGAAACATATGACTTTTGAAGGTGATAGTCTTAGGGCCATTGCACCTTTAGATCCCGATGAAGATCAACGATACACAAAGCCATTAGAGAAGAGGACTACAGATATGCACTAGAAAACATCTACAAGCTAACCGCCAGACAACAGGATTACATTAATCCTACAAATGATGGGAATATAAGATGGAGAAGTGAGAGTGCATGTTCATCAGATTCTGAAGAAGTGCTGGAGAACTGGAAAAATAAGATGTACGAAGTATCCACAAGAAGATGTGCTATATTAACCAGAGAAGTTCACTGGATTGGCACAACAGTAAGTAACTTACCCACCTTTGATGGTCTGAATCCTTTAGAAACATTATTGTCAGACTTTGAGGAGAATGTACCAATACAACAAAGATTATTAGCCATGGATGAGGCCCTGAAAGTCACACCAACGATATGGTGGGGGACACACAAAAGTAATATCACAAACTGGACACAATGCCGTACTCTGATGACAACACGATTCTTAGCACAAGTAGAAGGCTGCAAAGTTCGCTACATAGGTCGAAGCTTCCCAAAGGACCATGTGCGAAGCTGTGAAGAGGCCTGGAGTGACATTCCACAAGAATAGTTGGTACACAAATTCATCAACACGCTGGACACGATACCTATCAACTTTTACCTCCAAGCAGAGTTGCGCCTCATCACTAAAGATTGGGAAGGTATGACTCATAATTTTATAACTACATTCTTATTTGAAAGTTAATTTCCATCAATAGATCAAGAATTATAGGTTGCGAGACAAAAAGTATTCGAGGAGGTATCCAGCCTTCCCTTAGAACAAGAAGAGGATGAATGGACTGCACCTCTCCAGAAACTGCAAGGCTGTTACAACATTAATGCAGATGAAGATGATGTTCCGAAGAAAGTAAACATTGTAGAAACATAAGTCCAGAGAGATGTGGAAGGTCCAGGAGTTGAGTTACCATTTATTGGACAACCGATCAAGATCAAGAAAGTCAATATTGGAACAGAGGAGACACCGAAGCTTACCAATGTCGAAGATTATTGGGATGCTGCCACCATTGACAAGATTACTAAGTTACTGCATGAGTATCAGGACTCGTGTCCAACCAAGTTCATTGATATGAAGGGAATTAAAGGGCCTATGGGAGAGATGAGGATTCCCTTAAATCCAGATGCTAGACCAGTCAAATAGAGACCTTACATATTGAACCCCAAATATAAGGAGAAAGTGAAGACCGAGCTTGACAGAATGCTGGAAGCAGGGATTATAGAACCTGTGGAAGAATCAGAGTGGATTAGACCTATGGTGGTACAATACAAGAAGACAAGAGAGATCAGAATATGCGTAGACCTCCAAAAGTTGAATGATTCTTGTTTACATGACCCCTTCCCTACACCATTCACTGACGAAGTGTTAGATAATGTGGGAGGCCAAGAGGTATATTCTTTACAAATGGATTTTTGGGATACCATCAGATCCAAATTTACAAGGAAGACCAACATAAGACCACATTTGCAATAGAATGGGGGTCCTATCAGTATAAAATAATGCCATTTGGATTGAAGAATGCCCCAACCATCTTTTCTAGGGTGGTGGTCGAAGCATTCAAGGAGTTTTTGCATAAATTTTTAGAAGCATATTTTGATGAGTGGACCGTCTTTAGTTTATTAAAGAATCACATTGAATGTCTATGGATAATGTTGGATAAATGAAAGCAATGCCAAATTGCTTTGAATCTAAATAAGTGCATTTTATTTTCCCCATTTGGAGTTTTATTAGGACATATTGTATGTAAGCAAGGATTACTAGTAGATTCATCCAAGATCACCATTATAGTTGATCTACCCCCTCCTACAATAGTTAAACAGCTGCGCACGACGCTGGGACACACAAGCTACTACAAGAAGTTCATTAAGGGATATGATAAGATCAAAATGCCCACGGAGAAGCTGTTGAAGAAGGATTGTCAGTTTAGCTGGACTGAAGAATGCTAGCAGAGCTTTGACACATTGAAAGAGAAAATGGTTACTGTGCCCATTTTGGTTTTTCCAGATTTAACCAAGGAGTTTCATGTACATGTCGATGCATCTTCCATCACTTTAGGAGTTGTATTAGCACAATCGGGAACATGAGACATTGACCACCCGTTAGCCTTTGCTAGTAGGGAGCTATCAATTGCTGAGATTAATTATAAACTACTGAAAGAGAGGGATTAGCCATGGTGTACGCATTGCAGAAATTTTGCCACTATTTTTTGGGAGGATACTTTAAAATGTTTACTGATTACTCTGCGTTGAAGTACCTGGTCAACACGCCAATGTCGGGGGAGACAAATATGTAGATGGCTTATGTTGTTTCAAGAATATGATTTTGAGATCATAGTTAAGCCAAAAAGAATGAACAAAGGCCTTGACCACTTGTCGAGGTTGGAACATGGAAAAGAACCCACCAGTTTGGAGGATACACTACCGGATGCACAATTTCTATTCATTAGAAAAATTGATGACCACTTCACAGACATAGTCTAGTTCATGTCAAATGGAATGGCACCTAGCGAGTACACAATTCCCCAGAAGAAACAACTAGTGGTGCACACTGTATAATTTTCACTTATAGTTGGTCAGCTATACAAGATGGGACTGGATGAGATCTTGCGAAGATGTGTTATGGAGGCAGAACGCTCGCTTATCCTCACAAAAACTCATGAAGGCATCGCAGGAGGACATTATGCAGGGAAAGAAACTGCATAGAAGGTCCCGAGAGTTGGTTTTTGGTGGCCTACATTACACAGAGATGCTAAAGACTATTCCAGAGCCTGCGATGTATGCCAAAGGGTTGGGAAATCCTCTAGAAGAGATGAAATTCCATTAGCACCACAACTGACCCTACAAGAATTCGAGAAATGGGCCATTGACTTTGTTGGACCTATAAACCCAACAAGAAAGCGCACATGAGTAAGGTACATAATCACAACAACAGATTACTTGACCAGATGGGCCGAAGCTCAAGCAGTTCAGGACTGTCGTGCAACTACAACTACACGCTTCATATTTGATGACATCATAACCAGGTTTGGATGCCCAAAGATCCTCATGAGAGATCAAGTGACACATTTCATCAATAAGACCGTTGAAGCCTTAACTGAATAATTTACAGTCCACCATCAGAAGAGCACACCGTACCATCCACAAGAAAATGGGATAGTTTAAGCATTCAACAAGATTTTGGAAACAACAATAACTAGGATATGCTGCATAAACAAGGATGATTGGGATTTAAGAGTACCGACAGTATTATGGGCCTACAGAACCACTTGCAAGAAGATGACAATGCAAACCCATTTTAAGTTGGTCTATGGTATTGAAGTTGTTGTTCCAATGGAGTATTTGGTACCAAGCCCGAGAATTTCTTCCTTTACAGGTATGGATGATACTGGATCTTCTCAAGAGAGACTTGCGTAGTTGGTCGAACTTGAGGAAGATAGATTCATTGCAGGATTCCATCAGCAAGTACAAAAGGAAAGAGAGAAGGCCTATCATGACATGCACATCAAGAAGAAGGCATTTAGACAAGGAGATATAGTGTTGGTTTATGTCAACAAGTTCATCAAGCATCCTGGGAAGTTCAGAACGCATTGGCTAGGGCCATACGAGATCGCCTATGTTACAGAAGGGGGATTTGCACAACTAAAGATGTTGAATGGAAAATGGAAGGAAGGACTAGTGAATGAGAGTCGAATGAAGTTGTACTATGACAACCAATTGCCTTGCAAATCTTAGTAAAATCAAATAGATAAAGGGTCTAGGTACCAGGTGTAGTTGAAATTGGGTACCAGACAGAGAAAAGACAGTCCGCACAAGGAGGAAGAAGAGGCATCAAGCAGAAAGAAAACACTGCACTGAGCAGTTCGAAGTTAAAGTACAACAAAATAGTGAGATCGAAGTGCCTCGGGATGAGTCACAGGTGAGTGTTAGGGGCATGTTGGCCCTTGGTTATGGAAGGAAGCGAAGAACAAGGAAGAAAAGGGAAAAAGTGAACTTCACATAAGACACAGTGACTGATACTGGGTCGAAGTGTGAAAAAGAGAAGAAAATATGGAGCGAAGCCCGAGAAATAAAGCTGTTGGACGAGGAGATTGGGGATGACAGATAAGCAAGGAAGAAGGATTGTGGATGACTCAGAAAGAGGAAAAAGCCACCATTATATGCTTTGGAGAATCGCGTGATAAGAAAGGAAAGACATGCTAACGAATCTCTGAAAACACAGGTCAAGTTGACCTAGGGTTTTAGACACCTAGGGTTTTGGTATATAGGGTTTTGGACACTTAGGTTTCAGCCTAAGGCTGTTGGTGAAAGATTGTAATGTATAAATAGAGGTCTAAAGGGCCTAGGTTGGGTTGGTGTTTTGGGTTGGTATATTATTATTGTTGATCGGGTGTATTATTGATGTGAGTGAGTACTGAATCGAGAGAGAGAGAAGTGATGAGTATGAGAGCATTATAGATTGTAAAATCTTCAGCTGGGTGCAAAGATCAACCCTGCAGCTAGGTGCGTAGGAAGGGGAGAGAATCATAGAAGAAGAAAAGAGATTTGCTAGCTAAGAGCGTAGACAAGAACTGTATGCTTTACCTCAATATAATATAGCACAATTATGTGGACGTAGCCCTAGAGAGAGGGTGAACCACGTATATCTTGTGTCATATGTGTATGATTGATGCTCTGATCTCTGTCATTGTTATTCTATTATTGCATTGTTGTATTAGATATGACAGATAGCTGTGCCTGGTAGATATGCATTGTTAAGTGAGTTCTACATATTATTTTGTTTTGTAATAGATCCACTTGATATTTCCCTTGGTTGTAGACATCTCTGTCCTACAACCCCCTCATAGCTGCTTCAGGTGAGATGGAATATACTTCGTAGGTGTTGCCGAAAGGGATAGTAGCTAGGGCTTGTTGGTGCGCTCTTGGAGCTGAACCATGGGTCTGCCCCTGTGCCAACAACAACACACCAACAAAACCCCGACTATCGGTCCTTTCGGCAACACCTACGAAGCAGACAAAGTCTCACCCGAGGTAGAAGCAGGGGGGGTTACAGGATGCAGGTGTCTGTAACCAAGATGAGACACAGATCTATGATAATAACACTACAAAAAATATTCTGTTAATGCTTAGGAAGTGACATGCATTAGTTTATTAACTTTATTAACATCGCAAAACATAATCAAAGATAGATCTATCATAGTAACAACAAAATATTATGCACCTTAGATACTTAACACTTAGCACTATGGATCGAATCCAACATTTTAACATAAGAAAAACATTTAAGCAACACATACATATCCATTACACATCCTAATCTAAGCACTAAGCAAAACATAACAGAGATAACACTACACAAAGCAAACCATGAGACAACAGATATATGTGGTTCACCCTAGGGTGGGGCTACGTACACAAACCGCTTCGCCTATTTATTATTCACTAGAATCTTACATTCATTCACTCCTGTGCACTAGACCACAGAGTCAAGCTTCACACCAGACATGAGATCTGTGCACTAAGCACCAGATCCTCCTTTCAAAACTAGTTCAAATGCACATAGCCAAAACCCTATATCATAGCATTTGCACCCTCTACAAAATCATAATCACATACATACATTCCTTTTCACAAAGCAACTCTGTTCACACAAAACTACATTCAACCCTGCTAGCTACTTCTACAATACATTCTTCTTTATTTATATTTTAAAACCCCTTACAATAAGGCCTAATCATTGGAAAACCCCATGGGACGACATCCCATAAACCTGTTACAAAAACCCTAGATGACCCTTTACTAGGTCCACTTAACCCTCAAAATTGGTGAGATCCACGATATCAGCTATGCCTAGACGCTCCTTCTTTGACCAATGTGTTGAAGTCCAAAAGTGGATCAAAGATGAAAAAAGTTTCCCCAAAACTTGGTTGAGGGCCAACATGCTATTCACAATGTCCCATAACCCACACTCTTGTAGAAGAAACACTATCCTCTCGTTCCATGGGCTGAAATTAACAGCCCCATCCAATCTTTCCTCAACCCTCAAACCAATATCCATTGACCTTCACAATTGATAACCAAGTCTAGATCTCTGCTATGGTGAAGTACCTCTCTCCCTCAAGAAAATATCTGTTTCTATTTGTTTATATATTCCCCTTCTCAGTTCATTTGTAGCTCTGATACCATGTAAATTTTTCTCAAACCCCCAAAACATGCCCATAATTTCATTGTTGTAAGACCCTCATATTCTGTGGCTCTTGTTGTACAAACTGTATGGATTTTTTCCCAGAAATTCATGCTCAATTGTTGCCTCTATTTATGTGTAAATTCTATTGTATGTCTACCTTGAAATGCATGCCAAACTGCCTCAAAATTTGTGTTGTATGACCTCCTCAATTTATGTGCCAACAATCTAATATACGACCTCTCAAAAATCCGTATTGTACAACCCTTAGAAATGTTGAAGCTTTTCCTCAATTTTTGTACCAACAATATTTCCTTGGTATGCATTCCTTAGCAACAAACTTGCCCTCTTTTCTTAGCTCGTCTCCTCAACTCTCTCTCCTCAGTCAATGCTCATGAATGAAAATGGTGTACCTCCTTCCCTAGGGTTAGCCTTTTGAGATTCCAAATGAAGAGTCACTTGATATAATAGATGATATTAGATCTTGGGCCATCAATATCGACGATGGTAATTAAATGTCTCTTTAATTACCCTTTTCCTGAAATATTCTCAAAGACACTTTTAATTTTGTATCTCATAAAGTTAATGTGCTAGGGACCAAAATGGGCACTTTACCACATACTAGGTGCCTAGGTTATGTGAGAAACACTTGTCCTAGGTACACCTTTTAACATATCATACAAGCTTCAACAGGTAGGGATCAAGAGAGAACTATCAGTGTAATACAACCCTAAAAAAGATGGGGTTGTGGAGAGAAAGAACCGGTCCATCATTGGTTCTACCAAGGTTACGATACATGACCAGGAGTTTCCTATGTTTCTTTGGGGATAGTTGTGTAACACAACAATATATGTGTAGAATAAGATTCCTCATAGGATATTGGGGGACAATAATCCGAAGGAGGCATTCTCACAGGTGAAGCCATATATAATACATTTGAGGATCTTTGATTATCTAGTCTAGATCCATGTGCCCGTTGGAGCCTTCAGGATAAAAGGGTATATTTTTGGGGTACAACGAGATCTCAAATTCTTACAAGATCTTCATACTAGTGTAGAGGAAGGCAATTTTGAGAAAATATGTTAATTTTGAGGATAACTTGGAATATAGGATATCTCAGGAGTCATCAATAGTGACAGAAGATGAGGAGCAATAGGATTCTAAGGATGGGTAGTAGTTAGTTGCGAGTCAAATTTTAGGTGGGGAGGAGGATTTACCCCATTCCAGTTTTGTCAGGAAACCTAGGTGGCTATTACAGACATTGAGGGATGTTTGTGAGGCTCCTAGGAGTGCAATCAGAGAGCTCATGCCTCCGAGGAAGTTTTCAAAATAAATTGCGCTTATGAGTAGCATCATTGATGTTGAGCCTTTTACTTTTGAGGAAGCAACAAATCAACAGGTTTTGTGGGATTCCATGGTAGAGGAGTGCACCTCTAGTACGTGGAATGAAGTTTGGGACATAGTGCCAATACTAGAGAGGAAGTAAGTTGTGAGTTCCAGGTGGCTCTACAAGATCAAGCATGTTGTAGATGATAGCATTGAGAAGTTCAAGGCGATGTTTGTGGAGAGAGGGTCCTCCTAGAAAGAGGGAGTGGAGAATTTTCTCTAGTCACCAGGTATGCTTCTATTTGAGCTACTATTTCTATTGCTTCAGTTATGAGGTGGAGGATTCACCAGATGGATGTGAAGATACATTTATTCAATGGGATCATTGAGGAGGAAGTAAATATAGAGCAATATTAGGGATTTGAGGTACATGAAAGGGAGTTTCATTTGTGTAGGATTAAGAAATCCTTGTATGGACTCAAATAGGCACCCAAGGCATGGTATTCCAGGATTGATGGATACTTGTAGAGTATGGGCTTTACCAAGAGTGAGGAAGATCCTAAATTTTACTTCATACTTTTTGGTGATGATCCATTCATCTTGGTTCTGTATGTGGATGGTTTGTTTGTCACAGGTGCATAGGATCTTATTGCAGGGTGCAAAGAAAATTTGGCNATGGGCTTTACCAAGAGTGAGGAAGATCCTAAATTTTACTTCATACTTTTTGGTGATGATCCATTCATCTTGGTTCTGTATGTGGATGGTTTGTTTGTCACAGGTGCATAGGATCTTATTGCAGGGTGCAAAGAAAATTTGGCTACTGAGTTCGAGATGAAGGACATTGGATTGATGCATTATTTCTTGTGGTTAGAGGTATGATAGGTAACATGAGATATATTCCTTGGCCAAGGAAAGTATGTAGAATATATCTTGAGGAGATTCAAGATGGAGGACTATAAATCAATATGGTTACCAATATGAAGAAGGTTATCAATTCATATTCATAGTTGGCGGATCCCAGAATATACATGAAAATGATAGGGTCCTTGATGTATTTGGTCAATACCAGGCCATATATATGTTTTCCTGTGAACAACTTGGGTCAGTTCAAGGTGGATTCAAGGCAAGTGCATTGGATAACAACGAAGCATGTCCTTAGGTACTTGAGAGGTACGATGGAGTATGGATTGAGATATCTTGGAGGAGATAAAGTGAGGATGGAGGGTTATTCAGACTCAGATTGGGCAGGGAGTGCAATAGATAGAAAGAGCACCTCAGGGTGCTACTTCAGCTTGGGATCAACAATGATTACATGGTTCAATAGGAAGAAAGTTTCGATAGCAATCAATTCATCAAAGGTAGAGTATATGGAAACAAGTATGGCTAGTTGTGAAACCATTTACCTTTGAAAATTGATTAAATGTTTATTTGATCAGGATTTGGAGCCTACGATGATATACAACGATAATCAGAGTTGTATAGAACTCTTCGAGAATATAATATCCCATGATAGGTCCAAATGCATTGAGATTAGATATCACTTCATCTAGGATATGATCCATAAGGGAGAAATGAAGCTTCAAAAAGTTTCCATAGTTGAGTAGGTTGTAGATATTCTGACCAAACCCTTGGTTAAAGGGAATTTTATGTTCTTCAATGAAAAACTTGGAGTGGTGCAGTATACCTTCCTTGCTAAGAGGGAGCGTTGATGTTTGTAGCACCGGATAAGTATTTCTGCACATGTATAAGTGTCTAGACATGTGGAATTCATTAAAATCATTCTACATTGAGACTTTACTTTAATTAAAGGAATTATTAAAGTAAAGTGCTTTTATTAGTGAGTTGAGTTTATTTAAAGAAATGATGTAATATGCATTAGTGAATTAAATAAGAACCATTGATCTCAAGTGAGGTGAGAATTAATCTCAACCGCCAATCACTTTGGAGAGTAGGGTTTGGTGTCATAAATAAATCTTATAAAGGAAACAATAAGGTGAAGGGAGAAGGAAAACATGATACATTGATACAGAGAAGAGAAGGAGTTTTTCTCAGAGGATTGGATAACGAAGGAATATGATTCAAGAATATCTTGGATAGGTGGAGAAGGAATTCCATCCATAGATCAGGTCACAGAGAAGACAAAACAAAGGAAGTTGCAAGTGGGTTTCAACAGATTGGAGCCGCAATAGTAGGGTCACTAGTAAATTTGGGTCATTTTGTGATGGCCATTTTGACACTCTTGCAACGTTATGTCGTAGATATTGCAACGAATCTTGGGTCCCTCAAACTTCGCATCATATCCCGTGGAAAGTGCGACGAACCTGAGATAATTTCGCAAGTGCGACGACACAATGTTGTCATCATAAGAGAGACGACTTACAGAGGTCATCGCAAGAATGACAACCAGGAAATCGTCAAAAGAATGAAAACGATGGACGATCCTATTCATCGCAAGAGAAATGACATAAACTAGTTATTGACAGTCTATTGTTAATGAAGAGGCACATTGATTCATTGAAGAGACACAATGGTTCAATAATGCACACCGTTTGGTAAGATATATAAACCCATTAGAATGAAGAATAAGAGTGTGACTAAGGA
>SNQJ01S0003369.1:0-15246 GCA_010110895.2 Picea sitchensis | reverse complement strand
AGACTGTCCAACATGCCCAATGCAATTCGGATGTACCTGAAAAGGGTTAAAAATGGACAAGTTAGAAATATATTTTATTAAAGAAAATGATAAAAATCTAATTCTATAGACTAGCTACAGAATGTTGCGATTCTGTAGTTGGTCTAAATAAGACACAAAATCAACATAAAAATCAATTCAAATCTTTTAAAAAATTAAATTCAACTATTTACAAGTAGCTTACATCTAATTGAAAGACAAACAAATCATTCAACTTGAGATTTCTATCAAAACAAAACTAAAATCAAATGAATACAGAGAAACGTATGCTCTGTTTCGTTTGTTGCCACATAATCGAGTGAACAGAATCGTGATGAATATTAATGAAATTGTTTCATATCAAACTGAAATCGATACAAAAAAAAATCGCAGGCAATTGTCATGCTACCTCATCAACAGGAAACACGATCGAATCCAGACAATATCATTTTCAAATCGACATAACTGTAAGATATGACAAACGATCCATGCCACGAGCGGATTAACTCAAAACTGGTGCGTAAATGTTCACAAACGAAATCATAATTAGACCAATCAGTTGGTAACAGAGTTCATAAGAGTTGTTCGATCATTTGTTTTTGCAAATTGGGGTAGACAAAATCATTCACGAAATCATCTCTTGATTTCATTTTGAAACAACTATTACCCGAATTTCCTCATATGAATTTGACAGAATGACGTAAGTCGATCTGAGTTAACAAACTTGTTTGAAAATTAAAATTAACAAAGCTGCAATCAAGTCTATTTTGGATACTAATACAACTCATAAAATCGATCAAACTAACTGAAGATACACAACAATCCAATCAAGCGAATCAAACAGCTGGGGTTTAACATAGTTGTCGTGAATCCAAACCGTTCCATGATTCGAGCGTTGATATCATTTTCACAGGTGTAAACGAGAATATTGTTTTCATGAAAACAGAGTCATTCTTTCAAAATCGAAATCAAACAGAATTGTATTCCTGATTTAAGATATCGCATGACATCAATTCAAACTCACGAAGTCGTTCCAAAACCACAACATACCAACTAAATTAGAGCCGATATAATCTAACCATAACAAAATCAAATCGAAGCATGATTGTAATCTAAAATTAGCATGACAATTTCTAGTCCAGATTAGATACAAACACACCCAATTGAAATGAAACCATCGATTTTGTTAACTTAACAGACAAACAAATCAAATCCGATGAAAATCTATCAGTGGCTAAACTTGGTATGAGCAAATCGTGTATCCAAATCGAAAATTTCATTCATTTTTAGCAAAGCGAAAATAATGTATAGGATGAATAACATTATGACAGAGCCAATTCGAATGATAGACAGAGCTATTTGAAAACCAAACTCATTATATTAATCCTGGTCATTCACAAAACTAGAATGATATCAAAATTCATACCTGTATGACGAGAAAACGGCTTGATCATGACATTTTGGAATTGACCACGGCTGTAGCCGATTCAACATTTCAAAAAACGATGGAACCAATAGTCCTCTGCTTTCTATCAACAACACGAAGCTTATCCCTTTGGCTGGTCAATACTGCAACTTGATTTTCCAATGATTGGATTTTCGATTGAAGCACAAGAACGTCTATATAGTATCGTTCCAACCATAAATCGCATTGGTCACATAATGACTGTCCGGGCTTTGAAAATGCAGGTGAGGGTTTGGTTACATTGCCGAGGGTTTCGTTAGGTAGTTTGATTCATGGGTAACCGAGATTGTTCCTTAGGCAAGGGGGAAGGTTCGAAACGAAATCATAATGTGGCTCGGAGCACAGACCCTGTGAGTAGGGGTACTCATTAGCTAGAAAACGTTCTACGTCAGATTCCTAATCCTCACTAAGGATTATGGGCTTCTTCTCAACACTAGGTTTAGGCTTATTTCTAGCCATTCTCGAGATAAGCCGAGCATTCTTCTTTCCTTTTCCATCAACAGTAGGGTTACCTCTAACCTTTTTGCTCACAGGATTTTTAATAGCCTCAACCTTCTCAGTTATAGCGTCGGGTAAGTCAACATCAGGGTCGGCCGAGGGTTTAGGAGAGGGAAGTAGGACATGGAAGGGCACGGGTGGCCCGACCTTGGTTTCATTAACCACAGGCTTATCAATTTGGACATGGTCTGTATCATCAAAACCGTTTCGAGCGATAAAATCTTTCCATATATCACCGTCGAGGCTTAAGTGATAAACAATGATAAGTTTAATTAGGCCATGGTGGAATGGGCTACTATCAGCCTTCTCCCTTTTAAACCTTTTTGACATTTTGTATAGGCTACGCTGGAAATAGAAAGGCATATTCAATGGATACCCAATAAAATTCATTAACAAACACAGGTGGTAGAGAAAAACGAGTCCATATCGACCCTCACAGGTCACGAATTGCTTGACTACCATCAAAAGGTCATGCCATCATGGTTTAAGCATGGATATCGGCATACCTCTGTCACAAGATGTGACCTTTCGCGAGACGAACAGAAGTGGCCATGGCACGTCTTCCACTTTGGAATTTTTGAACCAACGTTGGCCCGTGGACGGTAACCCTGTGGCAGAGCTAACGAACTCCTCATTGATTTCCAACTGAATATCACCCACCTTGGCTCTACAACCATCAAAAGTCAGAGCGAACTACTGTGCAACATAAAGGTTAAAACCTTCGAATCACTGTACAAAGGTAAGACAACCGTTATCCTCCAAGTCTTTCCGGGCATTATCAAATAATAATAAAGCTTGGCTCCCGTTCGGCTCGATTCGCACGACTGGTGCCATGGAGCCGAGCACACGGTAAGTCCAGGGTTTGGATCATAGCACACACAGGAGCAGAGTGCTCGAAGGGTTACCCAAACTAACAGAGGTGGAACAGGGGTAAGGGATAGGCATAAATGACATCGTGCGAAGGTGGTGGAGCTTACTTCTGCCATGCATAATAGTTATTGGCAAGGTACAACCGCCAGCACTTAAAGCTGTTAAATCCACTATAGTATAGTTCAACAATTATGTTACTTGTCCAACCAATGAAATGAATGGTAAGTGTATAAACCAACGCGCACAATCAAAGTTATGCCATAGTTTTAAACAACCAATATACAAATCGAAACCAATACCAATGTTTTGGACCAATGTGCCAATGTGTTGTAACAACTCATATCAAGAGTTTAACCGATGTGCCAATGCGTTTGAAACTAGGTGTCATACCAAATGAAATATATCAAGGGTTTAATCATAACACCGATATATCTTCATGAGACCAATGGTCAAGTAGATCAAAACACATAAATCCAAATGCCAATGCATTACAAACTTAATGAGACAAAGTCACACAATCAATCCAAGAATGTCCAATGAGTATAGATCAAAACGATTCTGCCAACTGCATAATGATAAATGAAATGTAAGCACAATGGGCATACCAACAGGAAGGATAACGACAGTTCAACTAATGATTTTAGTGTGACTTCAAAAGACCAAGTTTTCACGCTTACAGTCGTGAAAACAAAATGAAAGTAAGTGTGCAAAAGGCACAAAGAATAAAAGTGTCGTTTATTTAAGAATTGCGACAAAAAATTGATGTGTGCAAAACATTGGTGTAGGCAGCTTATAAGACAATTGAAAAATGTGAATTGGCTGCCAACAATGGTGACACACTGGTAGAAGCAGTTATCTCTGCCAAAAAGAACAAATTCAGATTAGGACAGCAAAGATAATTCCAACTCAAAAATAATAACCAGAAAATCGTATAAACATCATCATTTACCAACTATTCCAGCAGTGTTTTAAAAGATGAAAATAGATAACAGTCTTAAGATCAGCGAGTCACGATATTAAAGATGAAATCTCCAATACTGTTGACAGAGCCACTGCTTCCAGCAGGCATCCATAGCCTTGACACGGTTTCCATTTAACCCACTCTGACGTCTGTATCTTGCCAAGAAGTTCTAGATCAGAATAAAGGACATTAATAAGGTTTCTTATTTGCAAATTTTCATATACCCAACATTTCTTCGTTGCCAGCGGGTCTCTTCATAGACGAAGTTGTCTTGGTGTCATGCATGCATTTACCCGCTGCCAGCGGACCTGTTCAACATCCCGGTGGGTTTACAAGCACTTCCCACAGCTCTATTAATAATTTATTTTGTTTTGTTTCTCAAAGATATATAGCTGAGCGGGGTGACACTGAAAATCATGATATTTTAACACCTTTTTTCAGACCTCATCAGAATTTTTTAGAACTGTCCTTTATCAAGATCCGGAGACGTTTCATTTACAAAAACAACTTCCTAAGGCAGGGAGACATATTTTGAATCATTCCCTTAAGGAATAGGGACAACGTAAAAAGATAATAGATGATCATGACAAGCTTTACTTAGAGATTGAAATCAATCAACTTCTTTCAAACAACAGACTTTTTCCAACACATATAAATTTTAGAAATGTACCATTGATGTTTATACAAATTTTCTTAGAATTTATTTCAGCGAAGGAATCTTCTTTGGTCTGCATAGCTCAGTGTACAGGCATGTGTATTTGAAAGAAAACACCAACTGATAAATTCAAAGAGAAATAAAAAAAAAAAAGGCAAAAAAAAAAAGCAAACAAAAGCAAAATATGTACATAAAATACAAGGGTTGTTATCAAGCAAAATATCTTTTCAAGGCTTGGCCATTCACTGGGTAGGTGTCAAGCTGCCCTTCAAGATTCTGCAATCGAAAATAACTAGGACCCAACTTTTCAGCAATTAGAAACGGTCCAAGCCACAAGTTTTGAAATTTCGTGTGCTCTCGCTTTCCCTCATGCGGTTTGTCCCATTTCAGGACGAGATCACCTACTTGAAAATTCCTATCAGAAGCAGAGCTAGCATCGAACCAGCTTTTAACCAATTGTTGATGTTGATCTAACTTACGTTTAGCTTGGGCTCTTACCTCTTCTAGCTTCATCAAAGTGTTAATTCGGTTTTCTAGAGGGGGACAATCTTCTTCTTGAACTTTCTGTGACAACTGGAGCGAAGGAAGAAGAATGTGAGGTGGCAGGATTGCTTCTCTGCCATAAACGAGAAAAAAGGGGGAGTTACCTACAACATCTTTTGGCATTACCCTATCAGCCCATAGCGCGTTCAAAAGTGCATTGTGTCAGTTTTTGTGATTTTCAACCACAGTTCTTTTGATGATTTTAATCAAGTTCTTGTTTGTTTATTCTACCAATCCGTTGCCCTGGGGGTAATAACTAGCAGAATACTTCAGTTTAATTCCTTTTTCCAAAGCAAACTCACTTATCTCAAGAGAAGAAAATTAAGAAGTGTTGTCAAAGACTAAACAGTTAGGGATACCGAAACGAGTGATAATATTTGAATTTAGAAAGGCAATTACCTGACTAGTGTTGACAATTCTTAATGCGGCAACTTCAGACCATCGGGTAAAGTAATCTGTGGCTGTCACAATAAACTTATGCTGTTGAGAGGACGGGGGGTTGATTGGACCTATGATATCAAGGCCCCACTGTTGGAAAGGAGAATCTACCAAAACAGGCTGCAAAGGAAAGGCTCGTTTTTGTAGCCGCCCTGATGCTTTTTGACAAATGATACATTTACGGCACAAGGCATGGGCATCTATAAAAAGCGTAGGCCAGTAATAACCAGCTCTTAAAACCTTATGGGCGGTGGTATCACCGCCAAAGTGACCACCAGCTTCTCCTGCAAGCAACTCGAGCAAGACTTTCTCTTCTTCGTCTTTTTCAAGACAACGCATCAGTACGCCGTCAAAACTTTGATGAAACAGGATACCATTAACCAAATGAAAGGAGGCGGAATTTAACCTCAATGCTCTTCTCTTAGCGGAATCTAAGTGACGGGGTGTTGACCCATGTTCAAGACATAATCTTATGTCGTCATACCAAGGACTGACAGGGTTTTGTGTGCAACAGATTAAACTTTGATCATGTTGTCCTAGGTCTGACGTATCGCTTTCTTCTTGTTGTCCTGCTGCTAAATCAACAACTAACTTACATAACCCTTGGCCTCTCACTATCTGAGCTGGGGTGATTTCTAATTCATACTCCTGCAAGGAGGTGACCCAGTTGGCTCTCTTCTCTCCTAGTTCCTTTTGCACTAACAAGTTCCTCACGACTGAGTAGGGGACAATGACTTTCGTCCTTGACTTCAAAAGGTAAGACCGAAAATTCTTAACTGCTTTGAAAACAACGTAGGCTTGCTGATCTACCGCTGGATAGTTAAGTTCAACGCCTTTGAAAGCAGAGCTCATAAAGGCGATGGGTACTTCATTGTTCTCGGTGTTCTTCTGAGTTAGGATGGTGGCATAGGAACGGTCAGAGGCAAAAGTATAGAGTGTAAAATCTTGAGAGAAGTCAGGGCTCATGAGAGACAGAGCGTCTATTATGGCCTTCTTTATTGCATTAAAAGCCTGATTTTCTAGGGGTCCCCAGTGATATTGGGTGTCTTTCTTAATCAAATTCTGTAAAGTCCTAACCATTTCGGAGAAACTAGGGACGAATATCCTCACGAAGTTAATCTGGCCTAAGAAAGACTGCATGGATTTTTTGGATGTAGGAGGGGGAAGTTTTGCGATGACTTGAGTCCTATCGGGGTCAATAATCATCCCTTCACTAGACACAATGAATCCTAATA
Source organism: Picea sitchensis (assembly GCA_010110895.2). Taxonomy (NCBI): domain Eukaryota; kingdom Viridiplantae; phylum Streptophyta; class Pinopsida; order Pinales; family Pinaceae; genus Picea; species Picea sitchensis. Next base: position 8,563 of record SNQJ01S0003369.1, on the reverse strand, counting down.
GTTTACCCTGTTCTACTGCAAAGATGGACTTTTTAGGATTCAGGGAGATGCCGTATTTACGACATCGAAGTAGAATGGCTCGTAAGTGAGCTAGATGATCATCTTTGTTTTTAGAATATACAGTCACATCATCCAAGTAAACTACAATGGACTGATTGATTAAGCCTCGAAAATAAATGTCCATTGCTCTCTAAAAAGTGGCACCGACATTAATCAATCCAAAGGGCATTTTACGATAAGCATAAGTGCCCCACGGGGTACGGAAGGTAGTTTTGAGTTGGTCTGGTGGAGACATTAGGACTTGGTTATACCTTGAGAAACCATCCAACAGGGATAGCCTCTCGGGACCAGATACCTGTTGAAGAATCTGTTCCATGGGTGGGACAGGATAGTTGTCTTTATCAGACGCTCTATTAAGGTTTTGGAAATCGACACAGAGTCAGATTTCCCCATTTTTCTTCTAGACTGGGACAAGGTTAGAAACCCATTGAGTGTGCCTAACAGGAAAAATTATTTTAGCATTTAGGAGCTTATTCAATTCTTTTTGAACGGTCGGTTCTAGTTTAGGGTGCATTTTCCTCAGTTTTTGTTGAAAGGGCATGGTTTGGGGTTTCATGGGAATAACATGTTGTATGATATTAGGATCAAAAGTTTTAAGGTCATCATACGTCCATGCAAAGACATCTTTAAATTATTTAAATAATTTAACAAATGCAACTTTTTCTTGTTGAGAACACCCCAACCCTAGATTAATGCACTAAGGATTGTCTTTAGTTCCTAAGTTAACTTTTTCATAAGATAACGAGGAACTATTGGTTTTACAGTTGACCGTCTTTTTAAATTTATCTTCAAAATCATAAAAATGATCTAATCTAACTATAGATTTGGGTATGGAATTTACCATGTCCGACAGAGCTTCAAGAGTTTTCGGATCAGGTATTACCGTAAAATCGTGCAAATTGTCGTCGTGCGTGCGTTCATCTATCATCGCGCCTTGAAAGGTTTCTTCCATGTGCAGGAAGCTGATGATATATTGATCGTCATCAAAGACTCTCCAGTTCATGATGTTGTCAGGAACGGATGGTCTAAACAACATCTCGACGGAGAATGCGTCTGGTGACAAGCCTTCTGCAGGAAGAAGTTTAGAAGCTACATATGCTAATAGATCTGCTTCAACATTATTTAATCTAGGGATGGAATTTATATTGAAAGCATAAAATTTATTCATTAAATTCCATACCTTAGACTGGTATCTTTTGAGATCTGGAGATAGACAGTGGATAGAATCTCTTACCTGTCTAACCACTATTTCAGAGTCACCAAAAATAACCAAGTTTTGAATGTTCATATCCAAATATTTTCTGAGACCTTGCAATAAATCCTCATATTCTGCAGTATTATTAGTACATTCAAATTCTAGTCTACATGCAATTAATGTCTTGTTACCTTCCAGATCGATAATGACACAGCCTGCTCCAACTCCTTCTTTGGACTTTGACCCGTTGAAATAAAGAGACCAAATTTGATTTCCATCGGGCACATGGGATCGTTGTGTAGAAGCTGTTGGTTACATATATGCTACAATCTCGGACTGCTGTTCTGGATTGATGATAGGCGAAGCCTCGACCATGAAATTGCCGAAGAAGGTGTCCATCCCTTGTACTTCGAGTGAATTAGCAGAAGGTGTAAATGGTTCGTTGGGATCGTTCAAATCTGTGACCGTGAACTTAAGGTAGCGTTCACGATTTACCTTGATCTTATTAGGCTTGTCGTTTTCTGGAAGCCATAGGTGAGACCAATCTGTTGCGAAGTAGCCATGTAGCTGCTCCGACCAGTCCCTGCTTAAAAAGAGACCATACACTTCTGGAATATCCACAACAATTATATCAATAATTTGATGAACCTTGGGGTTAGATGATAATCTAATAAGCACATTCTTTAGTTCGCCAATAACTTTCACATTGGTCCGATCAATTTGTATGATTTTTAAAGTAGATGGTTCAACTTCAACATTAATATTCTGGTAGACAGACCATGGCATCACATTGGATGACGCCCCTGAGTCTACCATACAATTATGCACATTTCTATTGAAGATTTCGAAAGTTAAAAAAAAAGGAGGTACATTTTTGCGAGTACTAAGAGTGGTAACTTGTGGCTTTTTACTCGCAGTTTCTAAAGCTACTTTATCTACATTATTTACATTATTTACATTACTTATAGGAAGGGTTCCTTTATCTTGAGGATCGAGATTGTTTTTAGTGGAAGTATTCTGAGGAACTTTGTTTTGCACAACCTTGTTACTACTTGAATTACCATTTTTTCCATTCTCTGAAATATTTTGTAACATTTTTTGTAACAAAAATGGAAATTTCAATAACTCATAAATAGAAATGTTAGCTCTCAACTTTTTAAGATCTTCAACTACATCATAATCTAAGTTGGGGTTCACATTACTCTGTTTAGTCTCAGCTGGTTTATATTGCTTTGGAGGTGAAGTTATAGTATTTTCGGGAGAAGATTTATTTGCTGTCTTACTCCTGGTATTATAAGGATGAACTGTCTCGAAGTTAGCTTGAAAGATGCTATCCGAGAAGTGTCCAAAAATGTTTGGAGAAGACTCCTCTTCTTGAACTGTGTCTTGTTCAACTACCTCCTGAGGGATCTCAGGGGGCATCAAGTTATCTTGGGCTTCTAGAATTGTTTGAAGAGCACATTGCAAACTTTCTAGATTAAGGCCTTCGGTGGTTGGATTAGGTCGGTTGGTAGGAAAAGGCTTCCGGAATGGGGGTTTGTAAGGTCCTTTACTCGAGGAAGCTTCTTCGGTCGTCCTTTTTAAGTCTATAACTTGATTTGACAGTTTTTGAACAACTTTAGTTAAGTTTTCTAAATCTGAGATTTCAGGTTGTGTTTTACTTGTAGTGGGTCTGGGGAGGATTTCGATCTTCATTTTGGAAGAAGAACTACTCTCTGTTTCGTTGCTAGAAGAGTCTTTAAGACTAAGTATGTCTTTTTCAATCTGGATGGCCTCCTCGAAGGCTTCTAAAAACGTGGCTTTCTTGGATCGTTTAACCCAAATAGCTATACTTTGATGCAAAGCTTTAATGTAGTAAGCTATTATAAGACTCTCGGCAGGCATGGAATCCGCAGGGATTCGATTTTTAAGTGTTAAGAATCTTTGATTAAAGTCTTTAACTTTTTATTTTGGGTTCATTCTTAAGCTGGAAAGATCCATGACTAGGACTTCTGGAGGTTTAACGTCTCCGAACTTTTCCAAAAAGCATGACTTGAACTTTTCCCAAGACACGATGGTATGGGGTTGTTGGGAAAAGTACCATGTGGATGCATTGCCCTCGAAAGTATAGGGGAACAACCTACAAACAACGTCTTCATGCTTGACATTGCGGAGTCTTATGGCTAACATAAACTTTTTAATGTGATCTTCAGCGATCTGTTTTGAGTCAGGGTCAAACTTGGGAAGCCATTTCTCCGGGTGTTTAGGTAGAGGATGCTGAGCTCTAGGTACAACTACGACATCCTGGTCAAGCCAAGGTCTAGTAGGGTTGTTTTGATTTTCCATTGGTGTAGTGGGTGTGGAAGGCTAAGAAGGGGAATCACCTTCGTCAGAGGAATCTTCTCCAGAAGAGGAAGGAGGTGATGAAGGTGGTGAAGGAGGTATCCCAGATCCTCCTGAAACAAGATTTAAGATTGGATCTGTGGGATTCATAGTGAGGTTAGTGTCTCCTAATTGTTCTCTGATATCAGAGAAGTCCAAAGGTTGACCCCACAGATGGTTTGGTTGTCTCAGACGAGCTAAGGCACTATGTGTTTTTATAAGAGATTGACAGACAATCTCTTGTATGTCACCACCTGTAGGATTAGGGGTTGCTGGCTCAACTGTGATCTGAGGATAGTCGGTTGAAGTAGTTGCTGTTTGAGGGGGGATATTATCATTTGAATGGATTCTATTCACAATAGGTGAACGATTAGGTGGAGGAGGAGTCTTGCGACCACCTCGTGCCATTAATTAAATTCAGGCCCTCCTTCTAGCGCCATTTGTTGACGGGCGAAATCGACCGTCTGTCAACTAGAAGAGTGGAACCGGTCCGGGGTTGTCTAATAACCGAAGCCGTTTGGGATGAACCACCCTGACGAGTTTAGCGGCTTCGTTAGCCGATCTAAAGGTCCTAAGAAAAAAAGAAGAAGAAAACGACTCTAAAATAACTAATCTAACTAAACTAACTATTAAACAAACTAATCGAACTAAAACTAACTATTAAACAAACTATTAAACTAAACTAACTATTCTATATATACACAATCTACTATCTAATACTATACTAACTTTAACTAATTAAATATATAAATACTAACTGAAATAAAATTTATTCACAAAATGTACAATATCTACAATTTACAGATTTGAATAAAACCTGACAAACTCGTTTATATTCTACCCTAAGACAGAGAAAGAGATATTTTTGTTGATTTTATAATTTTTATGAACAAAAATAAAAAAGAATTAAACTAAACAACTAATACACTAATTCTAACTACAAATCTAACTAAACATATATCTAACTAAACTACTAATATTATACTAACAAATAAATAACAAATAAATCACAAACTGACCTGAAGAAACGCTCCAGATTTGTCCTGTGTATGATGATTTTCTTAGCTGATCGGAGGGAGGAAACCTGCACTGAATTATCCAGTAGCTTCTCGTAAACGATAAGCTGCAGTGCTCTTCAAATATGATTACAGGACAAACAAGATGTAAAGATTACAACAATCATATAATTTATAAATCTCCACAGTTAGATAAACCCGTATGCAAAGATCTATACGAAATGATTCAATTAATGAAAAAGAGAAATCTGTGATTCATTAAATGGAACAAGTAATTGCTGTACTTTTTAAATAATGAAGGAGATCAGATTATGGATAACACATTAATTAAATCATATCAATCTGCAATAGACTATGATAGCTAAAGTAGTCTATAATCAACTGCAAATTGATAAGCATAAACTTGAAACAAAAGATTGATATTATGAAAGCGAAAGCTATAGCAAAACATCAACTCCTGTCTTAGTTTGTATTAGAAATCCATAACCCGGTTCTCCCACAAGTGAGGATGATCCTTATTACACAAAATAATAAGTATTTAAAGGCCTTCCACAGGGTAAAACATCCCTGTGGAAGTTATCAAACTGTTTACATAAAATCTGGGAAGATATCCCAAGTCTAACTAAACTAGGAACCTAAAACAAAACTAAGACACACAAACATCTCCTAGACTGTCCAACATGCCCAATGCAATTCGGATGTACCTAAAAAGGGTTAAAAATGGACAAGTTAGAAAGATATTTTATTAAAGAAAATGATAAAAATCTAATTCTATAGACTAGCTACAGAATCTTGCGATTCTATAGCTAGTCTAAATAAGACACAGAATTAGCATAAAAATCAATTCAAATCTTTAAAAAAATTAAATTCAACTATTTACAAGTAGCTTACAACTAATTGAAAGACAAACGAATCATTCAACTTGAGATTTCTATCAAAACAAAACTAAAATCAAATGAATACAGAGAAACGTATGCTCTGTTTCGTTTGTTTCCACATAATCGGGTGAACAGAATCGTGATGAATATTAATGAAATCATTTCGTATCAAACTGAAATCGATACAAAAACAAATTGCAGGCAATTATCATGCTGCCTCATCAACAAGAAACACGATCGAATCCAGACAAGATCATTTTCAAATTGACATAACTGTAAGATATGACAAACGATCCATGCCACGAGCGGATTAACTCAAAATTGGTGCGTAAATGTTCACAAACGAAATCATAATTAGATCAATCAGTTGGTAACAGATTTCATAAGAGTTGTTTGATCATTTGTTTTTGCGAATTGGGGCAGACAAAATCATTCACTAAATCATCTCTTGAATTCATTTTGAAACAACTATTACCCGAATTTCCTCATACGAATTTGACAGAATGACGTAAGTCGATCTGAGTTAACAAACTCGTTTGAAAATTAAAATTAACAGAGCTGCAATCAAGTGTATTTTGGATACTAATACAACTCATAAAATCGATCAAACTAACTGAATATACACAATAATCCAATCAAGCGAATCAAACAGCTGGGGTTTAACATAGTTGTCGTGAATCCAAACCGTTCCATGATTCAGGCGTTGATATCATTTGCACAGGTGTAAACGAGAATATTGTTTTCATGAAAACAGAGTCATTCTTTCAAAATAGAAATCAAATAGAATTGTATTCTTGATTTAAGAGATCGCATGACATCAATTCAAACTCATGAAGTCGTTCCAAAACCACAGCATACCAACTAAATTAGAGCCGATATAATCTAACCATAACGAAATCAAATCGAAGCATGATTGTAATCTAAAATTAGCATGACAATTTCCAGTTCAGATTAGATACAAACACACCCAATTGAAATGAAACCATTGATTTCGTTAACTTAACAGACAAACGAATCAAATCCGATGAAAATCTATCAGTGGCTAAACTAGGTATGAGCAAATCGTGTATCCAAATCGAAAATTTCATTCATTTTTAGAAAAGCGAAAACAATGTACAGGATGAATAACATTATGACAGAGCCAATTCGAATGATAGACAGAGCTATTTGAAAACCAAACTCATTATATTAATCCTGGTCATTCACAAAACTAGAATGATATCAAAATTCATACCTGTATGACGAGCAGACGGCTTGATCATGACATTTTGGAATTGACCACGGTTGTAGCCAATTCAACATTTCGAAAAATGATGGAAGCACTAGTCCTCTGCTTTCTATCAACAACACGAAGATTATCCCTTTGGCTGGTCAATACTGCAACTTGATTTTCCAATGATTGGATTTTCGATTGAAGCACAAGAACGTCTATATAGTATCGTTCCAACCATAAATCGCATTGGTCACATAATGACTGTCCGGGCTTTGAAAATGGAGGTGAGGGTTTGGTTACATTGCCAAGGGTTTTGTTAGGTAGTTTGATTCCTGGGTAATCGGGATTGTTCCTTAGGCAAGGGGGAAGGTTCGAAACGAAATCATAAGGTGGCTCGGAGCACAGACCCTGTGAGTAAGGGTACTCATTAGCTAGAAAACCTTCTACGTCAGAGTCCGAATCCTCACTAAGGATTATGGGCTTCTGCTCAACACTAGGTTTAGGCTTATTTCTAGACATTCTCGAGATAATCCGAGCATTCTTCTTTCCTTTTCCATCAACAGTAGGGTTACCTCTAACCTTTTTGCTCACAGGCTTTTTAATAGCCTCAGCCTTCTCAGTTATAGCATCGGGTAAGTCAACATCAGGGTCGACCGAGGGTTTAGGAGAGGGCAATAGGACTTGGAAGGGCATGGGTGGCCCGACCTTGGTTTCATTAACCACAGGCTTGTCAATTTGGACAGGGTTTGTATCATCAAAACCATTTCGAGCGATAAAAGCTCACCAACTATCACCGTGGAGGCTTAAGTGATAAACAATGATAAGTTTAATTAGGCCATGGTGGAACGGGCTACTATCGACCTTCTCCCTTTTAAACCTTTTTGACATTTTGTATAGGCTACGCTGGAAATAGAAAGGCATATTCAATGGATACCCAATAAATTTCATTAACAAACGCAGGTGGTAGAGAAAAACGAGTCCATATCGACTGTCACAGGTCACGAATTGCTTGACTACTATCAAAAGGTCATGCCATCGTGGTTTAATCATGGATATCGACATACCTCTATCACAAGATGTGACCTTTCGCGAGATGAACAGAAGTGGCCATGGCACGTCTTCCACTTTGGAATTTTTGAACCAATGCTGGCCCGTGGACGGTAACCCTGTGGCAGAGCTAACGAACTCCTCATTGATTTCCAATTGAATATCACCCACCTTGTCTCTACAACCATCAAAAGTCAGAGAGAACTGCTGTGCAACATAAAGATTAAAACCTTCGAATCACTGTACAAAGGTAAGCCAACCGTTATCCTCCAAGTCTTTCCGGGCATTGTCAAATAATAGTAAAGCTTGGCTCCCGTTCAGCTCGATTCGCACGATTAGTGCCATGGATCCGAGCACATGGTAAGTCCAGGGTTTGGATCATAGCACACACAGGAGCATAGTGCTCGATGGGTTACCCAAACTAACAGAGGTGGAATAGGGGTAAGGGATAGGTATAAATGACATCATGCGAAGGTGGTGGAGCTTACTTGTGCCATGAATAATAGTTATTGGCAAGGTACAACCGCCGACGCTTAAAGATGTTCAATCCACCATAGTATAGTTCAACAATTATGTTACTTGTCCGACTAATGAAATGAATGGTAAGTGTATAAACCAACACGTGCAATCAAAGTTATGCCATAGTTTTAAACAACCAATATACAAATCGAAACCAATACCAATGTTTTGGACCAATGTGCCAATGTGTTGTAACAACTCATATCAAGAGTTTAACCAATGTGCCAATGCGTTTGAAACTAGGTGTCATACCAAATGAAATATATCAAGGGTT
>SNQJ01S0003368.1:307846-331696 GCA_010110895.2 Picea sitchensis | reverse complement strand
ATTTGCTTCCTGATTTCTCTCTTGCTGTCCATCTCTTTGTTTCTTTGGAGCTCTGCAGTCTTTCTTCAGATGTCCTTTCTTCCCACAATTCCAACACTCTATATTTCCAAGTTTGGATTTGGATCTTCCCTTCCTAGAATTCCCATGGTTCCCTGAGCCCTTTCCTCTATCCTTTTGTCTTCCCCTGTTCTCCATGTTCAACACATTACCTGACGTCTCACCTGTGCTTTTCCGTCGCATTTCCTCACTAAGGATAACACCAACAACATCATCAAATTTTAAAGTATTTGAACCAGAGACAAAGTTACTTACAACCATGACCAAGCCATTCCATCTTTCTGGCAATGAGCACAAGATTATAAGAGCCCTAACCTCATCATCAAAGTCCACTTTTATAGAACTTAGTTTATTAGTAACCATATTAAATTCATTTAAATGATCTGCAATAGACCCACCTTCTGACATCTTCATATTAAGTAATCTCTTCATTAGAAATACCTTATTGGACGCCGAGGGTTTTTCATACAATTTGGCCAACGCATCCATCAAACCCTTCATTGTATTTTCTTTCGTGATATTGAAAGCCACCGACGCTGCCAGGCTCAATCATATCATTCCTAGAGCCTTTCTGTCAAGAATCTCCCATTCTTCGTCCTTGATGGCCGCTGGCTTCTTTGCTAATCCGCTCAATGGTAGGAATAGATCCTTCTGATATAAATAATCTTCCATCTGCATCTTCCATAACTGGTAGTTTTATCTGTTAAATTTCTCGACCCTAAACTTTCCATCTTCCGACATTGCTCCCACTCGAACCAAGAACCCTCTTTTCCTGCGAGTTACCTTACACTCTGATACCAGTTGTTAGAAAAACAGGACCGCGGAGCAATAAAACAAAAAAAATGTGGAAATAAAACATAGAATATACACAATACAAGAGAGACATAGATTTACGTGGTTCACCCAGTGTGGGCTACGTCCACTAGAGAAATTGCCAGGTCCTTTCTTTATTATTATCCAACAAAATGAAGGGATACAACCTACAACAAAACCCGCTGTAACTTCCTCTTATTTCTCTCACAATATCCTCTCTCAGAATACAATACTTGCCAACCTACATAGCCGCAATATATTTCCCTCATAAAAGAGGGCTGCCTTCTAGGGAAAAAAACCCTAACATAATCTCTATCGTTAGATCGGCGACCTTATAAAGAACGGTCCAGATTTACAGTGAAATTACAATATACTTTTACAAGGCAATTTTTGCTTCGAGGGCTTCGCCCTCGAACCCCCATTGGGGGACGCCATCGGGGGATGCTGCCCCTGAACCCCCGCTAGGGGCCCTCTTTCCCCTAGACCCCCCAGCTGGGGGGATATCCCCCACGGACCCCGCAGAGGGGGTACCCCCCCTCTGCACTCCCCCGCGTGGAAGAGTGTACATACTTCTGGGGTGTAAATACTTCATGGGGTATAAACACGACTGAAAGTAAAAATCTCTAAATAAGGAAGATAATCAGGCTCCACAACCAATAAAATAGGCCTATCAACAACTTTTGAAGCCATATAGCTTCACAACTAGCAGAACATGTGGAAATGTACTCTGCTTCCGCTGTGCTGAGAGAAATACTAGATTTCTTCCTACTCTGCCACGAGATCATGGTTGATCCCAAACTGAAACAACATCCAGAAGTGATTTTTCTGTCTGCAACGCTTCCTGCCCAATCTGCATCAGTATATCCACTCAATGTGAAGTCATGATCTCCATCATAGCTGAGACCATAATCCGTTGTACCTTTAAGGTACCTCATCACATGTTTTTCAACCACTAGGTGAACACGTCTGGGCTCTACCAGAAACTGACTCAAGGTGTTCACTGCAAAACAAATGTCTGATCTGGTGTTCGTCAGGTACATCAACGATCCAATAATCTGTCTATACAATGTGGCATCTATCAAATCTAACGAAGTATCAACCAATAGCTTCAGCTTCGCTTCCATGGGAGTATTCATGGACTTGTATTCTATCATGTCGAATCTCTTTAAGATTTCAACCGTGTACTTCCCTTGGTTAAGGAAGATTCTTTCTGGACTCTGCCATACCTCAATGCCTAAGAAGTAATGCATTAGACCAAGGTATTTCATTTCAAATTCTGCGGCAAGTCTATGTTTACATTTAGTGATGAGATTTTCTTCTCCAATTAAGTATAAGTCATCCACATACAGTAGTAATATTACTGGTTCGTTATCCATAATTTTGAAGTAGAGATTTGAGTCTGCTTTACTCTTGGTAAAGCCCAAGCTCGTCAAGAAACTGTCTATATGGCCATACCGAGCTCTGGGAGCTTGCTTCAATCCGTATAAGGATTTCTTCAATCGGAAAACATGAGACTTCCTATCTTCAACCTCAAATCCTTGGGGTTTCTCTATATACACTTCCTCTTCGATAACACCATTCAGGAAAGATGTATTCATGTCCATCTGGTGAAGCTTCCATTTCTTCTTGGCAGCAAGAGCTATAATGGTTCTGATCGAAGTGTATTTGGACACAGGAGCGAATGTCTCTTCATAGTCAATACCTTCCTTCTGGGAAAAGCCACGAGCAAAAAATCTTGATTTATATTTCTCAATACTTCCATCAGCAACATGTTTTATTTTGAACAACCATTTTGATGATACCACATCCTTACTTTTTGGTCTGGGAACTATTTCCCACACATCATTTTTTATTATGGATTGGTATTCCTCTGTCATGGCATCTGCCCATTCCTTCTTTTGAATGGCCTCTTCAAAGCATGTAGGTTCTTCATCAAGTAGATTGCACATCAAATCCATGTAACTGGAGAATGGATTTGGTCTTTTCACCTGTCTCGTGGTTCCTTCTGGAGAACCATACTTCTCTCCATATTGAATAAGATCTCTTACCCAAGCAGGTTTTCTTTTATGGGAGAAGGTCATTTGAGGAGGTTATTGAACTTCTGTTATATCATGATCTTCAGGAGTCTCCTCATCAGGGGAAGTTACGACTTCCCTTACAGGTTCTAGAGTTCTGAGAACTTCCCTCATGGATTCTGTAGTCCTGGGATTTACAGGTTCCTCTTCATATACTTCTTCAAGTTGGCATCTTCTCTATTTCTTAATTTATGCTTCTTCATCAAAGGTCACATCCTTGCTGATCTCAATATGGCAGTGAATAGGTATGTAGATCCTGAAGGCCTTGGATACCTCACAGTATCCCACAAATATTCCCTTCTTTTCGGAGGGTTGCAACTTGTTTGTTTTCTCTTTCAGTATATGAATAAACACTGGACAACCAAATATTTTGAGATGGATTACCTCTGGATTCTTTCCGATGAACATTTCTTCTGGGGTCTTGAACCCAAGTGCACTATGGGATAATCGGTTCTGCACATAAACAACTACCATTGTTTCTTTTGCCTATAATCACATAGGAATATCTTGATTGTGAATCATGGTCTTTACAACTTCCATAATTGTTCTGTTCTTCCTTTCAGCTACACCATTTTGTTGAGGATTATAGGGAGTAGTGAGTTCCCTCTTGATCCCAACATCTCAGTAGTGAGTTCCTTGTTGATCCCAACATCTCTGCAGTGGCTCAATAACTCCTTTTGAGGTATATTCTCTCCACATTATCTAACTCAGCATTCTTAATCTTTCTTTCTAAAAGACTTCTATCAAGGCTAGAATTCCTTTAATTTGTTGAATACTTCATCTTAGATTTTAAGAAATATATCTAGGTCTTACGAGAATAATCATCAATAAATGATACATAGCATACATACTCACCAATGGAGGATGATGGGCTTCTGTGCCACAAATGTCCCAATGAATGAGTTCCACCCTTTTGCTTGTTGTCCCTCTTTGGAAAGGCGTTCTTGATGTTCTTCTCATAGACATCCATTGCATATGCCTTCCTCGATCAACCTTGAGTTCTGGTAAACCCAGTGGGACAACTTTGCATATGTATGGTAGCACCCTTGTAGCTGATGTGGGCCAATATTCTATGCCACAGTTCAAGTGAGTTTTCATGGCATGGGTCATGGAAGTTTCCCAAGTGACCCTTCAAATTTTATATAAGACATTTTCTTCACTTCCAATGACGATGGCTTCATTAATGTTTCTCCCTAGCTCCACATAAGAAATTCTCCATCTATGATGGCAACTCTATAGCCTTTCTTGTCTAAAGCTGATATGAGAGTAAGTTCTTCTTTAGGTCTTATGACATAGAATACATCCTTCATTTTTATTGAGTTTTCCGAATCTATCTTGTAGTTTGATTCCTCCTATTCCCTTGATGGGATATTGATAATCATCTCCAAGAGTTACTTTCTAAGAAAAATATTTTCAAATACAAGAGAGAGTATTTTTCTTACCTCATTATATGTTTTGATGTCTTACTTATCACGAGCCATGTAGTCCTCTAGGTGGATATGCATCCCGAGAGAGTCAGATCAAGACATGGTCCTTAATCATCTCATGTGGCTCTTCATCTTGGCTATGTGAGCATGTTTCCTTTGTGCTTCCTCTTGTACTCTTCTTCCTGACCGACAATTATTTTCCTCAGGTCCCATCTTATCACATTGATAGCCTTGTATAGATGAGAGATCTTGTACCTTGCATTGTCCTTTCTTCCTCCTAAAATTTCTTGAAATGATATCTTGGTTGTTGAATTTGTTTGATGGGTTGTGGTCCTCTATGAGATTCCATTTTGAAGTAGGATTTCTTCCTTCCTCATTTGGTGTATGAGTAGCTGGGGCTTGATCGTCGTCCCTTGCTAGTAGTGCTCATGGTTGGCTACCTGTCTCTTCTTGGGTGGCCTCTTCCCATAGGCTCAAACTATAGTTTCTCCTTTATACCACATACTGACCGATGAAAGCATCCCAAGGTATTGCGAGACCATTTAGGGATATTATCAAAAATTCTTCTTCACGATGGTGTCTCCAATCACTTTAACTGTTCTTTTGATTAGATTCTGAGAAATATTCTTGAATCATTTCTCCTTTCTCGACCTTGGTATTCTTCAATTGAGTTCTTAGATTCATCTTCATTAGTTATTTCCTTCGTATAGTTTTCTTTAGAGAGTCAAACATTTCCTTCTAGGTCTCCTAGACGATACATACATAATCGTGTGGTCTTTGGATTGAATCAATGATTCTTTCGAGTCTCGATTGAGTCCTTCGACAAGCTTTGCTTATCTACTTATTATCTCGTGTTCTTCCACTTCTTCTTGGATAAATTTTGCTAGGTCATTTCTCCGCAAGGATCGTGATTTATCCTATACTTCTTGGCATGGAAGTTGTCTATGCCTCTAGTTTCTCAAATAAAGCTTTGTGCTTGTGCATATCTTGTACTTGGAGGCTACGAAATGACAAAATGAAAATGCTTAAAATCAAATTTTGACTTACCAAGAGGTGCGCTTGAATGAGGTGAGTAGCCTGGTCTTTGATCCGAAAATCCACCTTTACCTCGGCCAACTGACCAGGATTTCTCGATTCGCGGTTTCTAAGACTGCACTTCCCGTATCTTTTCTCAAGCTAGGGTTTCACTTTTTCGAGATCCAACACCTAAAAGGTGCATTTAGGTGCCAAATTGATCTTAGGGGGAGGGCACAACTTTCTAGGTGTTTAGGGAGAGGAAAAGAGTTACTTTTGCAAAAACCCTAATTTGCAAAAGCAACAGCTGACATTTTTCCTCCTTGCAAATTGTGCTTTCTTCAAATTGGTCTGGAGTACCATGTTAATGTTTATGCCATTATTATAGTTCTTCGTATCTGGGTCATATAAGAGCATCATAAGAACAAGATCACTGCATCGCCAAGAAACACAACATTTATCTTGGGAAACCCTCTAGGGGAAGAAAACCCAACAAAAACTTCCTTATCATAAATAGCTTATACAATGTTCAAGAGATAACTCAAACCAATACAGATAGTCCTTCCCAAGAGATGCGCCACTCTTCTTCTCTTCTCTCTAACTGGTAATTGCAGCTTGACTCTTAAGATAATGAGCAAGTGAGTTGTGTGTTTAAAGTGAGGCGCTAGCCTCCTATATATACAAGACTGACACGTGTGAAAGGGTTTCACTGGCAGGGCCGACCTCTCACTCTGGGTGGGTAAACCCAACTTTAATTAATTCTAGGTCTTTAATAATAACTGCTAGGGATGACTTCTTATTATGCCCATTAAAATTTTCCGATGACCAATCCGCAAAAGGGGATTTGGTCCTAATACAATTACCGGCATGATTAATCCACAATGGGGATTAATCCTAATAATAAAATAACAATAATAATCAGAATGCTCTTCGCAGTTACATTATTTCAACATCCCCTAGCTCAATTATTTTATTAACTCGGTTACAAGAGGCCTCTTTTAGATACTTGGGATCCTTATAGTAGTGGATCGAGAAGGTTTACAATTTTTTTCAAAGTTTAGTACAAGTATAAGGTACTTTTGGGGGTTCTTGAGGCTTCAAATCTTCAAAATTTGGGCAGCTTTTCCCCTTGTATTTTCACCAAACCTGAAAAAATAACAAGTTAATTGGGGGAAAATATGCCCACGATGCTATTGGAAGATCCTACAAAAAAGTGTTATTCAATGTACAAAATAGTAGGAAAAATGACTAAGTAAACTACACTAAAAAGGGGAATTAGAGCTAAGTAAAACAAGAAATAAGAGGCCTTTTCTCTATGATATTACTTGCTGTCCAAAAAAAATAAGTAATATTATGGAGATACCTAGATATGACTTTTAATCTTTTACAAATTGAAACTACCTTTAGCCTTTAAAATATTTCAAAAAAAATAAAGCTAGAAGTAGATTGCAAGCTAGATTAAAGATTGATCTAATCTACTTGCTTTACTATGCAAAGAAAAAAAAATCGTAAGATATTCCTTTGAAATAAAAATTTACTTTGCAAGAATTTAAAGTAACTCAAAAGAAAAGCTTAGATTGTTTGATAAGGAGATGAGAATAAATGCTTTGAAACCCTTGGAATGCTTGGGAAAAATGGAGTCTTGTTGGTAGAGGAAAGATATGCTATGTCCTTATGAATCTTAAAAATGAAGAGGATGCAAGCAAGTTCCACCTCCCTTCAAGTATGAGATCCTACAAACATCAAAAAACTTACAAACACAATGTTAAATAATAGTATCCTTTACATATGAAATCTATAAAGCATGTTAATCAAACAAGAAAGAATGAATTCTTTGATTATATATGAAAATTAACAAGACTTAAAAATGCAAGCAAACTTAGTAAATCTTGTTAAAAGAAGGACAATTGATCTAAGACACAAGCATGTTTAATAGATCAAAGCTACATTCAACGAATTGAGAGAAATGGATTGAAACAATTTCACCGCATAAATTGGTACTGTTATCACACAGTATGTATTTGGAGTAAAGGACGGATGGAAGACAAGAAAAATGGTGAAACTAAGACTATCCTACCACATCCACATTAATAGGATAGATCTTTCTATTTAGGGTGGTAGGCCTAGGGGAGACATCCTCGATGACCTGGGGTTCTGAGAAGGCAAAGGCTTAAAAGGATGAGTGATATTTCCCCCCTCACAAGTCACCACCAATCAAAAAGTCCCAGCTACTCAACCAATAAATATAAATAATAACCAAAAAGTGTACCTGCACAAGAGAAAGCAACAAGGAAACTATACATGCGCAAGATCACTTGCTGGTTATTACTTCATATAATCAAGAACTTCTGATATAAAACAATTGATAGATAATCTTGATGAAGCAAATCAATGATGTAAACTAGCAATGACTACAATGCATCACTTCACAATAAATGCTAAAGAAGAAACTTCACAATGTGCAATGGAAATTTATCATTAATGTAACAATACCAAGATTAGAAGCAACGCTTTAGCCAATCACTCAATTTCTTTAAAGATAAATAAATTCTCCAAGGTATAAGTATAACACAAGTAGATAATGGCAGCAATAGGGTTAGTAAATGTTAGTCTAATTTAGGCTTAGAAGTAGTTAATGATTGATCAAGAATATTTAGAAGTTGTGTGTGATCAGGGTACTCAACACAAGAAGTCTTAGATCAATGCGTTATTAGGGAAAATGGAGTCAAAATAACTGCAAACGTTGAAGGGTCATGATGATAGTAATAGGGCCAGAGACAAGAGGGTTTGATGTTGAAGTGTTTCTAAGGCAAGGCTTCAACAAATCAAACCCTAGGGGATACAACTCACTAAGGTATAGTAAACCTAGGCCTTGGTGCATCTTCCTCCTTCTCTAGCTCAAACGACAAATTAAAAATGGCTAGGCTAGAAGAGTAGAAGTAGAGTGTTTCTATGGAAAGGCTCTATCTAACTTCAACAAATCAAAATGGCTATTAGATTGACTTAGTAGGGACATGAAACAAGGACACTAACATGTGATTTTCCCCTAGGGTTTAATCCAGGAAATTAATATAACAAAATGCAAGTAAACAATACCATAACCATTCAATAAATAAGTGTTTGTAGAAATTCACTTACATCCACCAAGCATTCATATAGCCAAACCCTAGTTGTAAACCTTCCACCAAGAAAATGCTAAAATAACCAAGAAAAGCCTCCTTCAACAAGTGCACATCAATTTTCAGCCAAAACCCTAAAGGAGGGTGCACATTTCAGACCTCACTAAGTGTGAGTGAAAGATGATGATCCAAAATGAGAGTTTTATCTCTCTACTTATACAATACCAAGTGACCTTAATAAAATTTAGATCACTAAAAGGCTGACAAGGCCAAAATACCAAATAATACTGTTTTTACATTAAATGTCATAAATGAAACCCTAATCAAGCAAAAGGAAGACATCATGCCCTTTCTAGGGTGACGTTATCCCTTTTTAGGGCATCATTGGCATCCTGGAGCAAAACACTAGCCCTCCTTGGGCCTCTCCAAGCTGCCACACATGCCACACAACCATAATTTCCTCCCCAAAACGTCCACAATGATGGATGAATTCATGGGAATCCTGGGTGACATCATGGGTATTCTAAGGCCAACATTCCAGTGGAGAGGGAACAACCCCCCTAGGTGAGGCTCTGCTAGGGTGTCTTAGTGGAACGCCTTCCTCTTCTCCGGTGAAAACCCCTCTGTCATGTCTCTTCCCCTTGCTGGGGTATCAACATCCATCTGGTGGGATCTTCAGCCCCATGGAGGTCCGAACTAATCATCTCCCCATGTGTACCTGCCCAATATGGTACCTATCCATCAGGTATGATCCTGCACATCAACATATACGCCCTCCATGGGTTCATAAGTCACAAGGATCATAGCAATGTCAATCACATCCAATCATCAATTTTATTAAACATGTGCATAAAACACCTTTTACCCGTTCAAGTGTTCAAATACATTATACAAATATGCAAGGCAAGTTTGGAGGAAGTGACATGGCATCCTATTAGGCTAGTGTCCACTGGAAATGGGATGTTTCCGGAAAAGATCAAATCCAAGTCATGTTAATGGATGAGGTGTATAAGGGATGTCCTGACAAGGGGTGCAGGGATAGCAAGGGAATTAAAGTCTTACCTGTGGGTGCCTTTGTAGAAGGCGAGCTGCACCTGTCCTGAATGAAAATGTTTCCAAGCCCATTCATGCCTTTTATTCTTATTTCTTTATTTCTTTTTCTTTCGAGAAGCTAATCAAGGGACGCTACCCTGGTGTGGTGCACAGTGGTGGAAATGTTACCCACAAGTACTTTCACGGAAATGAGAAGGTTGGATCGTGATGGGACCCCCTTTCTCTTGTCCAAGCAACCAAGAGCCACTACCCTGACATGGTGACCAGCTGCTATTAGTGTCATAACGCTAGGTTCCCATGGTCCTAATAGGCTGGATCATGATGAGACCCTCTATTCTCTGACTAGGAATTGTTTTATTATTTTTATGGGTCCCTCTTGTTTCTATTTGAGAAGCTTTTTACTGTTTTCTTGGGGATTCCTGGGTGAAGCATCTCGAGGTTTTATTTTGAGGCTTTTATCTCTTGCCAACTTCTTTTACCTTCTGGGCCTTTAACCCCTTATTCCCACAAGACAAGGTGAAAACTTTAGAGTATTAGCCAACCCAATTCCCAGACCAATGTAAATGGGATGGATGAGTGGGAAGTAAGATGGAAAGTGGTAAGTATGACAGGAGCAGATGATGACTCTTTAGAAACCCCCCTAGTGGCAAGTCAAAACCTATGGGCACAAGCTTACTAAGGAATCTTGTCATTCCCTATTGGCCGTTGACCAAGTTTTGGGAGTTTATTGGTCATGTTGACCTATTTTGGGACTTCGACAACCTGTCGAAGGAGGAGCGCAAGAAAAAACAGAGATCACAGGATATCAACCCCCTTTTTGGGTTTTTTGGATAATGTAACGGGAATGGGATGTCAGCCCATGGGTTTACCCATGTTTAGGCCTATTTTGTATGTATAAATAGAAGGATAGGAAATGTAAGAAGAGGATAATAGTGCATATATGTGATGTGAATGTATGCTAAGTGCTAGTGTGGATTGTAAGGGCTTTGTGCATTTTTTGTATGACTTGTAGAGTTGAGTGCAAGTCCCTGTGAGAGACTATAGAAGGCTTAGTGTTGTAATGCAAGGAAGAAGGATCTAGCGAGCTGCGCAGATATTCTGTACTATGCGGAGTAAGGGTTTTGAAGGATTTGTTCTTGTAAACGATTGAATGAAGACAATAAATAAGAAGAGTTGATGGACGTAGCCCTAGGGTGGGCGTGAACCATGTAAACACTGTATTATGTGCTTTGTGCTTTGTCTTGATGTGTTCACAAATTATTTTCTAAGTGCTTTGATATGTTTAGATAGATCTTCTTATGCTTAGTGCTAATGATATGTGTGACTATTAGATTCGATCCATATGAATGTTCTTAGTGCTTGATCTTCTAGATATGACCTATCTATTGATGCTAAGTTCTTGAATATAGTCGATTAGTGCGAGTACTGCGAAGCTTTGTTCTATTAGAAAAGTGGATATTGCTTGCATATTAAGTAACTGACGATGATGAGTGCTTTATCAAGTAGTACAATGATAGATCTCTATCCCAACTAAGGTTCCAGATAGCCGAGTCTTGCAACCACCCCTGCCTCTACCTAAGGTGAGACTTCATCTGCTTCACAGGTGTTGCCGAAAGGGCCAGTATTTAGGGCTTTGTTGGTGTGCTATTGTAGTGTTGAACCCTGGGTCTACCCTATCCCAACAAATGGTTCCATTGCTAGGACCTAAAACTGTGATTGTTGGGAATTGAGGAAGAAGAAGTTTTGTGCAAAGATTCGACCTGGGATTGTGAAATCTCTGTGTGTAGATCTACACCCTAGTGCGTAGTATTCTACTTGACTTATAAATATCTGTGCTAAAAGAAAGAAGCTTGATATGAAGAAAAAAGGTCAGATCTGAAGGAAAGAAGCAAGATCTAAAAGCTTTATTCTCTAAGAAAGGTAAAAGTGAGAATTTCTGATTAAAAGAGGCAATATTTACAAGCTCTGTGCTCTGATAAAGGTAAATATAGTAAAAAGTTTTATATCTGGAATCTTTGTGCTCTTTAGAAGTAAGATAAGTGGAAATGTTTGTTTCTAGAGTATGGATCTAGGTATGTTTAATAAAATTTGTCCTAGTTTGAAAACTAGGGTATTGATAGATGAAATAAGATTTGATATTAATAGATCTGACAAGAATAATGAAAGATATGTTATACCTATGCATAGAAAGAATTTTTTCACTAATGAATGGATGGAGGATCCCAGAAAGAATTTATTACAGGTTAGCTCCTATGATCCTAGTGCATAGTACAAAAGAGGCTAGGGATCATTTAAATGAAAGAGAGGATTAACCCTCTATTACAGCTGCAGAAAGCTGGGACATATTGCTAAAGAATGCCCCGGGAGAAGACCTAGTTGTCTTTGCTGCAAAGCTCTAGACCATGAAGTATTGGATTGCCCTAGAATGATTTCTAAGCTTGAAAGAATGAATCTGAATCAAGAGAACCCTAAGGTAGATCCATAAACTAAGGCTATAGAAGAACCCCAGGAAGAATCAGAGAAAGCATTACTACAGATGAAAGAAACCTTGAATGACCACCGACATGTCATATTATCAGAGATATTCAAAGGAAAAGAATGCATCGAAGCAAGAATAGGAGACTTCGACATTGACTATGCTTTAGATGAGGAAACACAAGTGAATATCATGACAGAGAGAACTTGGGAAGCTATAGGGAGGCCTGCTATGATTCCTTCATTAGGAGGACTAGGGTTATTCAGAGGAAAACTGGTAAACTTGTGTGGAAGGCTCACTCAGATACCTATGACCACCAATGGAACTTCGACAGAGGAAGATTTTGAGATTTTTAAATTTGTTGAAGACCGTGCCCCGTTTACCATGTTAATAGGAAAACATTGGATTGAAAGAGATCAAGCCAGACAAAATAAAGAAGAAGAAGTCTTGGAGCAGAAGAAATAGGAGTTAAAAGATTTCATGACCAGGAGGATCACACACTTGATCGAAGAACAAGAGAACAGATCGAAGCTATTCAACACTAGAAACCCAGATGTCGAAGCTGCAAGAACATTATAAGACTCACAGGAGACTGAAGTACCTATCTCGGATAAAGAAGAGGTGTTACCCCTGAGTCCTAGGAGAGAATATCAACAACACAAAGTAACTAAAATGACAGAAGATAAGAATCAGACTGGAAAACAAACTACTGAGACAAAGCTCACTGGAAATAAGGCTAAGAAGCAAAGGAAGAAGAGAGCTAAGTTGCAGAAGGTTCCAGAAGGAACTTCGTAGACAACAAAATTGTAGAATTGGAGCTTCGACGAGATATCAAAACAATGACACATGGCACTTCACCATGGAGAAGAAATATAGCCGTTGGGGATATTATAACCGTTCGATCGAAGCTCCGAATGGGCAGAAAGGTAATAAAGTTCTGTCATCAGACTGTTAGACCACGCCATAATGGATCGAAYAAGAGTTAATGGAGGCTCATAACCATTGCAAGCGAACTGCTTCCGAGTTGCCTACTTATCCCGTCGCGTCATGCACGAAGAACACTTTTGCTAACTGAGAATTGGAAGCCCATAGACTAAGTTTCTATTGTATAAAGTGATCATTACATTCTTGCTAATTATTATAGTGCAGTATCTACGCTAACTTGACCCGATAATTTTAATACTAAGCGCGTATGTCCGACGATCTCACTGTAGTTGAAGAATTTGTAACACAAGTACTCCTTGACTTGATGACTGAGAGAGTCATGTCGATGTCAGAAGGTATCCAGGCTTCATCTACAAGAGATGGGAAAACATCTTCGTCCACTACTCGAGCTGAACCATCCCGACCAATAGATGAAAAGTGAACTAAGCATAGAGATGATCTCACGAATGCCAAGCTGATCCCGAGTATACTACCCACCTATCTACCACCTCTGAGTAGCGCAATCAATCGAGATAGTGTGTCCAGAGAGTTTGAGTATGCTTTGGTCACTGCATACCTCCCGAAAGGGATATGCGTAGTGTGCGTAGACCAAGATAATATCGCAGCATTGGAGTTTAGCAACTTCAACCTCGACAACAAGAAGGTGTAAAACATGCTCGCCTCACACAAGTATTTGACCAGAACCAAGGGAAAGAACTCAAAGATCACCCCCCAATCATGGACCATGAACCTCGTGCAATCCACACTGCTCAATGTCATGAACATTCCTCACTTCGGTTGGCACCAAGAAGTGAACGCATGCGTCAAGTTGTTGTTGTCCTGCTACCATGGAGGATATTTGTGGTTGAAATACCTTATCACAGTGGATCCGACATTGATCAATCAGATCACAGTGCTAAGCATGTAAGGCCCTGGCCCATAAGATTTCTATCTCAGGAAAACCATGGATCACGCTCTTGTTCATAAGATTAAAGACACCTGCGGAGATGTCGAGAAATGAATGTGAGGTTACAAGGTAGCCTCTATCTAGAGCAACACAGTGCACCTAGACTATCAAATGATCGTAGGAAAGTTAGTTCGCAAGAACTGACCCACCCAAGTTAATGGATTTGTAGTTGACCTCACAGGAAAGTGCACAGAGGGCCTACAAATGAATTGGGTGAAGTACCTCGTAAAACAGATGGAACTGGATTGCAGTGAAGCGCAGGACCAAGGATATGAGTTCCAATTCAACTGGCTTCTCATCTTGATCGATTTTATCACATGGGATACGCTAGAAGGTGCCACCTTCCTAGACATTGAGCCCTTTGAACCTCTGGCTGCGAAGTTCAGTACACTGTAGTACTCCAGTGACATGAACAAGCAATGGAAATCAAATGCCATGTTCCATACTTATTACAACCATCTAAATACAACCATCCAGTTTGAGCCTCGTATAACCCTGAACACTCTCCACAAGTTCAAGCCCTTGGTGAAATTCAACGTGGACCGACATTTCATCTATATCACAACGCACGCTGATGAGCATAAACAATGACTGCAGTCATACTACAAGATGACGGAGGAAGACTTAGAAGAGATTACTAAGGAATGGTCAACAAACCTCCTCATCCCAGCATATCCTTCAGAGATGTCTGACTTAGACAGTCCAGAAGCAGCGCATGATACACCTGGACCTAGCAAGATATAGAAGACCGAAGAGGCCCATTATTTAGACAATGCATTCGTGAAGACTGCTTCCATATCAACAGAGAAAGGAGGTGATGGCGAAGATATAGATGGTGTAGAAGTTGAACAAAAGAAAGGCGAGGTTACACCGCTTAGAGATGAGGAGGACCCCTCTAAGAAAATGAAGGTTTCCCCTCCAAAACCAAATTTGAGACCACCCTCACCTTAGATGAATTCAACTTCATCGTCGTAGCACTAAATTATGCTTTGTTGAAGATAGCAGAGATGCAAGAAGCTAAGCATGAGGAGGTGTTCAATTGGATCAAGGTTGAACTTCAAGGAGTGCATCAGGCACTACAATCCAGCCACATAGTTTCCACTGCGCCTCTTCCATTGAAAACACCAAAACTAGGAGATGAGCCAGCTCAAATACACCGCATCGTTGATACAGTAGAAGCTCGCCTTCGACGAGCCCAGGAAGAGAAAATGCAAGCCACACAGGCTTTAGCGCAAGCATAAGAATACCTTATAGAGCAACGTATTATTGTAGAACGAGAGAAGCTCACCCTCCAAGTAAAGTTCGATGAAGAAAAAGATGGCTACATAAAGAAAAGGAATAGTTGCTCGCAGAGCAACTCGAAGTAAAGGAAAGAGTCACCAGAGCACTTCGCTCTGTGATGGCTGTCGAAGTAAAGGATGAAGAGAGAGTTCCACAAAAGGTGGAACAACTTGAAGAAGTAATCTAGCAGCTCCAATAGTGCATAACAGACTTGGAGTTCCGCACTGTGCCCGATACCCCTCAAGATATAAGAGACCCAAGGAAAGAAACTGCCCAAAACACATTTGACAGACTAAAATATCTTACATTAGAATGCAAGTAGCTGAGTAACCGTAGCGCCCAGACATATGAAAACCTCACTGATAACCTGGAGTTATAGACACTAGAGTCGTAGCTCCAGGAAGCAAAGAAACACACAGATACACTACAGGTGCAACTGAAGGCCCTTTTGGCTATAGAAATAATGAATAGGTCTCAAGAAAAATTCACAGCTCAACAACAGATCCATATGCTTCAAACAAAAGTGATGGAAGTCACTCAACGACTTCAACCTGTGTAAGATAAGGCATGCCAATTGTTTACAAAGGTAGATATCTGAGGAGTAGAGTTAGAATAGGTTGTCACCGCAACCAAATAGCACCTATAAGGACCAGTGAATGACATAGTAATCCAGGAGTTCACCGAACAAGAGGCCACAACAAAGAAGCAAGTCGAAGCAGCTCGATCCAAGCTGGAGGCGTTCGAAGTAGAATTGCTTAGACCAGAGTGACTCAGGATGAATCACAGGTGAGTGTTGGGGGCTTGTTGGCCTGGCCCTTGACTAAGTTTTGGGAGTTTCTTGGTCATGTTTACCTATTTTGGGACTTCGACAGCCTGTCGAAGGAGGATATCAAGAAGAAGTGGAGATCACGGGATCTCGACCCCCTTTTTGGGTTTTTGGGATAATGTAATGGGAATGGGATGTCGGCCCATGGGTTTACCCATGTTTAGGCCTATTTTGTATGTATAAATAGAAGGATATGCAATGCAAGAAGAGGATAATAGTGAATCTATGTGATGCGAATGTATGCTAAGTGCTAGTGTGGATTGTAAGGGCTTTGTGCATTTTGTGTACGACTTGCAGAGCTGAGTGCAAGTCCCTGTGTGATACTGTAGAAGTCTTAGTGTTGTAACACAAGGAAGAAGGATGTAGTGAGATGCATAGATCTTCTATCCTGTGTAGAGTAAGGGTTTTGAAGTCTTTGTGCTTGTAATCGATTGACTAAAGACAATAAAGAAGAAGAGTTGATGGGCGTAGCCCTAGGGTGGGGGTGAACCACGTAAACACTGTGTTATGTTCTTTGTGGCTTGTCTTGATGTGTTCACATGTTATTTGCTAAGTGCGTTGATATGTTTAGATAGATCTGCTTATGCTTAGTGCTAATGATAAGTGTGACTATTAGATCTAACCCATATGAATGTTCTTAGTGCTTGATCTTCTAGATCTGACCTATCTATTGATGCTAAGTGCTTTAATACAATAGATTAGTGCGAGTACTACGAAGCTCTGTTCTATTAGCGAAGTGGATATTGCTTGCATATTAAGTAACTGACGGTGCTGAGTGATTTATCAAGTAGTACAATCATAGATTTGTGTCCTAGCTAAGGTTGCAAACACCAAAGTCCTGCAACCACCCTTGCCTCTACCTTGGGTGAGACTTCATCTTCTTCGCAGGTGTTTTCAAAAGGGCTGGTAGTTAGGGATTTGTTAGTGCGCTGTTGTAGCGTTGAACCCTGGGTCTGGCCTTGTCCCAAAATTTCCCCTAGACATAGTCAAGTGGAAAAGTATAAGATTGAAGCACTCGTTAGAAACAAAAAGAACTAAATTCACATATTCAAAGGTTTTGAGGATCAAAGTGACACATACCATGATACCCAGACTCATTACCTCATGGAGCAAGATCCATCTCTGCTATAGGACCAAGCCAAGGTGATGGATGCTGTTGCTGATGACAAAGTGGAGGGGATAAAAGGAAGAAAATAAGGGCCCTCCAGGGCCATGCTCAAGCCGATTTGGCTCTCGGTACTCCATGTCTAGGGCCCGTGGGCCTCGAGACATAATCTCCTTAGTTATCCTTAAAGTGGGGAATAACATCTGGCTCCAAATCGGGGACATGTGCTCACTGTAGAGCGCATGAGAACCTCAACATCTCTAGCATAAACTGTAACCTACTCGATCTCAATAGAAACTATCAGTAATCATTTGGGGTGGTGATATCACCCCCAACTCATATATATAAAACCGAAAGCAAACATATGTACAAATGTGAAAGCAAACTACTCTAGCATGCAATGCAAATGGTATATGCAATGAATGTAAATGTCTACCTACTTACCTACACTTGCCTGTGAAGTCAGGTCCCCCCACCTTGATGGGGTTTGAGGAGGTGCCCGTTGACTGGTAATGGGCACATTCTTCCTTCCAAAGTGGACAAGTAGTAATATTCGTCAACTGATTTTCTTCCAACTTTGAAAGGTCCAAGCCAAACATGAGTACTTCCTTTAACATTAGTATCCTTCCATTTGTTGGTATCCCACATCCATACTACATCCCCCTCCATGTACTCTCTGATCTTGAATTTGGTTATTCCCTGAAAAAACCTGGTGTATTGTGCAGAGGGATGAGGGTGGGATTCTACTGTAAAGACTTCCTGCTAGGAAGGCCAAATCAATATATCGTTTTCCCCCTTCATTAGTAATTTTACAACCCCAAATTATTTGTTTTCATACTTGTCTAGGATTTGTTGGTATTGTCCTCTTGTGGGCCATTGTATCTGATCAAGGGCTTCCTCTTTTGCAAAGGGAATATCTTGGGGAGAAAATTTAGGAATACTTTCCACGATTTTCTCATGTGCTTTGCCTTCTTTGATGGGATTACGAGTTTCTTGCACATGGGTTTTGGACATTGGAACATTTGGAGGAAAACCTATTTTTCCATTTTTCAAAGGTATATTCACATAAGTGAGGTCCATCTCAAGGGTACCACCCAACATTGAGGAAATTTTTCTAGACAAAAACATCCCCCACACATCTGGGACGTCTACTACCACTATGCCAATGTGGATTATTCTCTCAGGGTATTCTTTAGGGAAAACTTCCACATTTTCAATTACCCCATGTGTGGGTATGGATCTAGACTAAAAACCACACACGTTTCTATAAAATCATATGAATTTTAGGCCCAATTTTTGCATTACCTTGAGAGACATCATGCTAGCATCGGCCCCTGAATCCAACATGTGCTCAGGTTGGTGCTATCATTCCCAGGTTTTGGGAAATGTTTGGTTTGATTTCTAGTATACACCTGGGGCTCTTCAGACTTCATCCTTGAGTCCTCATTTGTTTGGCCAAAGTATTCAAACCTAGTCTCACTCATGTCTTGATTTTCTTGGGTTTGACTTGGCGTGATCAAGGTAAAAATGGAATCTACAAAATTAGGTTTCTCACGAGTAGCCATACTTATACCCTCGGATGGTTCATGTTGTCTTGAAAAATTTAAGGCATCTTTCATGTTTGAGAAACCTGTTCTCCATTTCCTATGGAAATAATTGTTTTCTAACTTTAGAGTCTCTAGGAGGTCATTCTCTGGTCCTCCCATGCTTTCCTTATTTATTTCCCAGATGTTATCCATGTTCAAAAGGTTGACCTAATGGGTGAGGCTGCTAAACTTAAGATTCTCTTCAATTTGATAGGCAACATCTTGAGCTTCTTCTAGGTTTGTAGGAAATCTACTCTTGAGGGTGAGTTGTAAAGTTCCTTCAAGAGAGTTAAGGTAACGTTGGAGAATAATTCTCTTGGGGAGGAAATTGGGCTCAAGTTTGTTAATGATAGTATTGAACCTATCATTAAATTCTCTAATGCCTTCATCTCTTTGTTTGCAAGCTTCGAGGAATTTAAACTAAAGGGAATCCATGCTTTCCTTTTCACACAAACTGTTCTTAAAATCTCGTTCAAGATCTTCAGAGGTTTTAATGCTTCAAATCGAGAGACTATTAATCCAACCTCTAACACTCCTGGTGAGTGAGCTTGCAAAGAGCCTCATAAAGACATTAGGGTGTTCCTGTCTGGATTGGTTAAACTGAAACCCTTCATAGAATTTGGTCCAATGAGAGTTACCACATGATTCATTTTCTCCTGAAAACCTAGGTATCTAGGAGTCAACCTTATTTGGTAGGTCATGCAACCCCCCTTGGGTGTTATCTAAGTCTAAAGAGCCAAATAGTTCTTTGTGATACCATTTGGAAGAACTGACGAAGGTAACATGATTTATAGAGGTAGTAGAGACCACAGTAGTAGAAGGAGGTATGTACTAACAACCACTATGGGTCATCATTTATGGAGTCACCATATAATTTTCTTGAAATTATCAGAAGAAATAAGGGAATCACCCTTAGTGGAGTCACCAGGTAAGCTTGTAAGATAAATACTCTTAAGGAGAGGCTTACCTAAAAGTGTCATATTGAGGATAATTGACTCTGTCTTCCCCGACAACGGCCCCAAAATGTTATTGCACAGTTTGTAGTTGGAGTAAAGGATGGATGGAAGACCAACAAATTGGCGAAACTGAGACTATCCTACCAATGTCCCCTCAATAGGATAACTCTTTCTGTTTAGGGTGGTAGGCCCAGGGGAGACATCCCCGGTGACCTGGGTTCTGAGAAGGCAAAGGCTTAAAACGATAAGTGATATTTCCCCCCTCACAAGTCACCACCGATTAGAAAGTCCCAGCTAATCAACCAATAAAGATAAATAATAACCAAAAAGTGTACCTAACCGAGACAAAGCAACAAGGAAAGTATACATGCACAATATCACTTGTTGGATAGTACTTCATATAATCAAGTACTTATGATATAAAACAATTGATAAATAATCTTGATGAAGAAAATCAATGATGTAAACTAGTAATGATTACAATGCATCACTTCACAATAAATGCTAAAGAAAAAAATTCACAATGTGCAATGACAATTTATCATCAATGTAACAATACCAACACTAGAAGCAATGGTTCAACCAATCACTCAATTGCTTTAAAGATAAATAAATTCTACAAGGTATAAGTATAACACAAGTAGATAATGGCACCAATATGGTTAGTAGATGTTAGTATAAGCTAGGGTTAAAAGTAGTCAATGATTGTTCAAGAATATTTAGAAGTTGTGTGTGATCAAGGTACTCAACACAAGAAGTCTTAGATCAATGCGTTATTAGGGAAAATGGAGTCAAAATCACTGCAAAAGTTGAAGGGCCGTGATGATAGTGATAAGGCCAGAGACAAGAGGGTTTGATGTTGAAGTGTTGCTAAGTCAAGGCTTCAAAAAATCAAACCCTAGGGGACATGGCTCACTAAGGTGTAGTAAACCTAATCCTTGGTGCATCTTCCTCCTTCTCTAGCTCAAAAGACAAATTAAAAATGGCTAGGCTAGAAGAGTAGAAGTAGAGTGTTGCTATGGAAAGGCTCTATCTAACTTCAACAAATCAAAATGGCTATTATCTTGACTTAGTAGGGACATGAAACAAGGAAACCAACATGTGCTTGTCCCCTAGGGTTTAATCCAACAAATTAATATAACAAAATGCAAGTAAACAATACCATAACCATTCAATAGAGAAGTGTTTGTAGAAATTCACTTACATCCACCAAGCATTCATATAGCCAAACCCTAGTTGTAAACCTTTCACTAAGAAAATGCCAAAATAGCCAAGAAAAGCCTCCTTCAACAAGTGTGCATTAAGTTTTAGCCAAAAACCCTAAAGGAGGGTGAAAATTTTAGACCTCACAAAATGTGAGTGAAAGATGATGATCCAAAATGAGAGTTTTAGCTCTCTACTTATACAATACCAAGTGACGCTAATAAAATTTAGGTCACCAAAAGGTCGACAAGGCCAAAATACCAAATAATACAGTTTTTACATTAAATGTCATAAATGAAACCCTAATCAAGAAAAAGTAAGATGTCATGTCCTTTCTAGGGTGACGTTAGCCCTTTTTAGGGCAACATTGGGCTCCTAGAGAAAAACGTCACCCCTCCTTGGGCCTCTCCAAGTTTCCACAGGTGCCACACTACCATAACTACCTCCCCAAAACGTCCACAATGATGGATGACATCATGGGCATTCTGTGTGATGTCATGGTCCTTCCAAGGCCAATGTTCCAGTGGAGAGGGCACAACCCCCTAGGTGAGGCTCTGCTAGGGTGCCTCTGTGGAATACCCTCCTCTTCTCTGATGCAAACCCCTCTGTCCCGTCTCTTCTCCTGCTGGGGTCTCAACATCCATCTGGTAGGCTATTAAGCCCCATGGAGGTTCGAACTAATCATCTCCCCATGTGTACCTGTCCAATATGGTACCTGTCCGTTGGGTATGATCCTGTACATCAACATATACGCCCTCCATGATCTCATGAGTCACAGGGATCATAGAAATTTCAATAACATCCAATCATCAATTTTATTAAACATGTGCATAAAACCCCTTTTACCCAATCAAGTGCTCAAAGACATTATACAAATCTGCAAGGCAATTTTGGAGGAAGTGACAGGGCATCCTATTGGGCTAGTGTCCAGTGGAAATGGGATGTTTCCGGAAAAGATCAAATCCAAGTCATGTTAATGGATGAGGTGGATAAGGGATGTCCTGACAAGCGGTGTAGTGATAGCAGGGGAATGCAAGGCTTACCTGTGGGTGCCTTTGTAGAAGGCGAGCTACACCTGTCCTGGATGCAAATGTTTCCAAGTCCATTCATGCCTTTTATTATTATTTCCTTATTGATTTTTCTTTCAAGAAGCTAATCAGGGGACATTGCCCTGGCGTGGTGACCAGTGGTGGCAATGTTACCCACAAACACTTTCACGAAAATGAGAAGGCTCGTGATGAGACCCCCTTTCTCTTGGCCAAGAAACCAAGAGCCACTTCCCTGACATGGTGACCAATTGCTAGCTGCCCATGGTCCTAATAGGCTAGCTCATGATGAGACCCCCTATCCTATGACTAGGTATTGTTGTATTATTTTTATGGGTCCATCTTGTTTCTTGCTGAGAAGATTTTTATTTCTTTCTCAGGGATCCCTGGGTGAAGCATCTCAAGGTTTTATTTTGAGGATTTTATCTCTTTCCAACTGATTTTACCTTCTGGGCCTTTATCCCCTTCTTCCCACAAGGCAAGGTGAAACCCTTAGATGATTGGCCAACCAAATGCCCAGACCAATGTAAATGGGATGGATGAGTGGGAAATATATGGAAGGTGGTATGTATGATGGGAGCAGACGATGACTCTTCAGAAATCTCCCCAGTGGAAACTCAAAACCTATGGGCACAAGCTTACTAAGGCATCCTTTCATCCCCCCCATACATGGTCAAGTGGAAAAGTATAAGATACAAGCACCCGTTAGAAACAAAAAGAACTAAATTCACATATTCAAAGGTTTTGAGGATCAGAGTGACACATACCATGATACCCAGAATCATTACCTCATGGAGCAAGATCCATCTTGGTTACAGGACCAAGTCGAGGTGATGGATGATGCTACTGCTGAAAAAGTGGAGGCACTGAAAGGAAGAAAAGAAGGGCCCTCCAGGGCTATGCTCAAGATGATATGGCTCTCGATACTCCATGTCTAGGACCTGTGGGCCTCGAGACATAATCTCCTTAGCTATCCCTAAAGGTGGGGATAACATATGGATCCAACTCGGGGACATGTGCTCACCGTAGAGTGCATGGGAACGTCAAAATCTCTGGCATAACCATTAACCTGATCGATCTCAATAGAAACTATCAGTAATAATTTGGGGTGGTGATATCACCCCCAACTCATATATATAAATCCTAAAGCAAACATATGTACAAATGTGAAAGAAAACTACTCTAGCATGCAATGAAAATGGTATATACAATGAATGGAAATGCCTACTTACTTACCTACACTTACCTATGAAGTCAAGTTCCCCCACCTTGATGGGGTTTGAGGAGGTGCCCGCTGATTGGTAATGGGTGCCTTCTTCCTTCCAAAGTGGACAAAAAGTAAGAGTTGTTAACTAATTTTCTTCCAACTTTGAAAGGTCCAAGCCAAAACTGAGTAATTCCTTTGACATTAGTAGGCTTCCCTTTGCTGGTATCCCACATACACACTACATCCCCTTCCATGTACTCTCTGATATTGAATTTGGTTATTCCCTGAAAAAACCTGGTGTATTGTGCAGAGGGAGGAGGGTGGGATTCTGTTGTAAAGACTTCCTGCTGGGAAGGCCGAATCAACATATCACTTTCCCCCTTCTTTAGTAATTTTACAGCCCCAACTTCTTTGTTTTCATACTTGTCTAGGATTTGCTGGTATTCTCCTCTTGTGGGCCATTGTATCTGATCAAGGGCTTCCTCTTTTTCAAAGGGCATATCCCAAGGAGAGAATTTAGGAAGACTTTCCATAATTTTCTCATGTTCTTTGTCTTCTTTGATGGGATTACAACTTTATTTCACATGGGTTTTGGTCATTGGCACATGGGAGATGACCTATTGTTCCATTTTTCAAAGGTATATTCACATAAGTGAGGTCCATCTTAGGGGTACCATCCAACATTGAGGAGAATTTCCTAGACAACTGTTAGGAC
>SNQJ01S0003368.1:278466-301467 GCA_010110895.2 Picea sitchensis | reverse complement strand
TTAAGGGTTCCTGCTCAGACAGGAAGGAATCAAAACATCCTGTCCTCTGTAGATTTCATTTAATTCTGCAAGTGTGCTAGCCAGAGATTGGGTTAAGGGTTCCTGCTCAGAAAGGAAGGAATCAGAACATCCCGTCCTCCGTAGATTTCAATTACTTCTGCAATTGTGCTAGCCAGGGATTGGGTTAAGGGTTCCTACTCAGAAAGGAAGGAATCAGAACATCCTGTCCTCTGTAGATTTCAATTACTTCTACAAGTGTGCTAGCCAGGGGTTGGGTTAAGGGTTCCTGCTCAGAAAGGAAGGAACCAGAACATCCTATTCTCTGTAGATTTCCATTATTCCTGCAAGTGTGCTAGCCAGAGACTGGGTCAAGGGTCCCTGCTCAGAAAGGAAGGGATTAGACTATCCTGTTCTCTGTAAACCTCAATCTCACAAGTATGCTAAACAGAAATAGGGCTTAAGGTTCCTGCTTAGAAATGAAGGAACTAGATGGCCTTGTTTTCTGCTAAATAGAGTTAACTTTTTCTGCATTACTATTTTCATGAAAGAGTGTCAGTACTGAAGTCTCTGTTTGAGAGTAAGGGTCCTGTTCTCTGGTTGCAGAATAGTTGTTCTTTCCTATTGCAAGTGTTATTCTAATGTAATCCAAGATTCTTAGATTAATCTTTAAGATCTGCAATAGGGAAGTTTCTTTCCTGAGATTTAATTCAGAACTTCAGTTTATTCAAGCAAGTGTGATTAGTATAAGTTTCTTTACTACAACTCTAAGTTGCTTTTGGAATTGAGCATATATAGTGCGTGGTTATCTTTGAAATAAAAAGACTTCCCTGGGTTGACAATTTATGTATCACTTGATTGTTTGAATCAATTAAGAAATTATAGTGACCAACAACAACAACATCCCCCACACATCTGGGACGTCTACTACCACTATGTCAATGTGGATTATTCTCTCAGGGTATGCTTTAGGGAAAAATTCCACATTTTTAATTACCCCATGTGTGGGTATGGATCTAGACTCAAAACCACACATGTTTCTGTAAGGTCGTGTGACTTTTAGGCCCAATTGTTGCATGACCTTGAGAGACGTCATGTTAGCACCAACCCTTGAATCCAACATGCAATTGTTAAGGCTCTTATTATTGATCAACAAGGTCATGAAAAAGGGCGGGTGTTCATCATACTAGAACTTAAAGTGATCAACTTGTAACATAATAGGGGGGTCCATAGGTCCATCTGATCCTTTGAAGAAATTATCAAATCTTTATTTAACAAATGGTACCTTAATGACCTCTCTTAGAGGGATGGTCACGTGCATCTTGGATAGTGCCCCTTCGAAGTCAAAGTTCAATTCCACCCTTTCGGTTTTGGGTGTTTTAGGAGGAAGAATGTTTGAAGGTGAAGACTTTGTTTGATTTATTGCAGGAATTGTAAGGGTAGGTTGGTTTAACTTCTTTTGCCTATGCACTTGAAATTCGTGTTTCCCCAACTTCTCCTTTGATTCCTGGTCCAAGTTGTTTATTATTTCCATTCTAGCCTTCCTGGATGCCTCTTTCATGCCTTCTCGGTTTTCCTCAGGAGTTACGCTGAGGAAAATCTAGGAGCCTTCTATAATATGGCGTACGTTGTTTATTTGGTCATGGGATTTGTTAGTCTCGAAATTTTTTTCTTCCCATTTGATGAAACAAACTCCTTTCCTTATCAAAATGTCATCTCCTTTTGTAGAACAATGATCATCCTAGTCTTCAGAGGTGTCATAGGCATCATCAGAGCAATCACCCCAATCAGTATCTTTTTCTTGATCCATAACGATAGGGCGGGGTTCCATCAAGGCACTATCCTTTATTCATGTTTCTTGCAAAAATAACACCTCGTCATCAACTAGTGCAATATTCTCGTCATTGTTAGAAATTCTTTGGTCACCCTTTTCCTTATTCCACGTTATTTCACTAATAATATCTTCTTCTTTCAAGGGAAGAGTGGGACAACCTTGAAACAAGCATGAATCTACCGAGTTATAGTCACTAGGTCCATGATCATTTGTTAAAAATGGTGTTTGCTTATCTTGCTCAAAATAACCAAATAGTGCGGAAGTTCCCTCAAACGATAGTTGTTCATCCGGGTTTTTCTTGGTCAAAGAAGGGATTTCCAACATTTCACGAATCCTTTTAACTTTTTTCAAGATACAAGACATACTAGTGCTCAGGTTGGTGCTATCATTGCCAAGTTTTGGGAAACGTTGGGTCTAATTTCTAGTATACACCCGGGGCTCTTTAGACTTCATCCTTGAGTCCTCATTTGTTTGGACAAAGTATTCAAACCCAGGCTCACTCATGTCTTGATTTTCTTGGGTTTGACTTGGCATGATCAAGGTGAAAATGGAATCTACAAAATTAGGTTTCTCACGAGTAGCCATACTTAAACCCTCAGATGGTTCATGTTGTCTTGAAAAATTTAAGGCATCTTTCATGTTTGCAAAACTTGTGCTCCATTTCCTATGGAAATAATTGTTTTCTAACTCTAAAGTCTCTAGGAGGTCATGCTCTGGTCCTCCATGCTTTCCTTATTTATTTCCCAGATGTTATCAATGTTCAAAAGGTTGAACTAATGGGTGAGGATGCAAAACTTAAGATTCTCTTCAATTTGACAGGCAACATCTTGAGCTTCTTCTAGGTTTGCAGAAAATATACTCTTGAGGGTGAGTTGTAAAGTTCCTTCAAAAGAGTTAAGGTAACATTGGAGAATAATTCTCTTGGGCAGGAAATTGGGCTCAAATTTGTTAATGAGAGTATTGAACCTATCATTGAATTCCCTAACTCCATCTATTTGTTTGCAAGCTTCGAGGAATTGAGAGTAAAGGGAATCCATGCTTTCATTTTCACACCAACCGTTCTTAAAAGACTGTTAAATATCTTCAGGGGTTTTAATGCTTCCACTCATAGACTATTAATCCATCCTCTGTTACTCCCGATGAGTGAGCTTGCAAAGAGCCTCAAAAGACATCAGGGTGTTCTTGTCCAAATTGGTGAAACTGAAACCCTTCACAAAATTTGGTCCAATGAGAGTTACCCCATGATCTCTTTTCTCCTGAAAACCTAGGTATCCTAGAGTCAACCTTATTTAGTAGGTCATGCAACCCCCCTTGGGTGTTAGCTAAGTCTAAAGATCCAAAGAGTTCTTTGTGAGACCATTTGGGAGAACTGATGGAGGTAACAAGATTTGTAGAGGTAGTAGAGACCACAGTAGTAGTGTAAGTTTTAAACCTGTGAAGTAAAGCAATGCATGTAGATTCTTAAGCAAAAGATAAATTAATCAATGGCTCATACACATAGTACACAAAGATTTATACCGAAAACCCTTAACCGGGAGAAAACATTTCAATGCTTCATTGTATTAATTTCACCATTCACCATACAATATATATACAATGTTTTTAGGTATTCTGTAGATACCAAAACCTTCTTCAAAGTGTTAACCTTTTCCAGCAACACCTTCTTTTCTTCAACCATGTATCTCACAAAGTGATACTGAACATCAATATGCTTTGTCTTCGAATTATAAGATGGGTTATTTTCCAGGAAGATTGCAATCTGACTGTCACAATCTAATCTCACTACTTGTTGTACAAACCCAATACCTGAACACAATCTCTGTAACAATACTACTTCCTTTCTTGCATGAGTGGCTGCCATGTATTCAAATTCTGTAGTTGAGAGTGCCACTACAACCCGTCTTTTGCTCATCCAACTGATTTCTCCTCCAAATAGGTTAAACACATACCCACTTGTATATCTTCTGTGATCTAGATCTCCAACCCAATCTGCATCAACAAATCCATGTATGTCCACCACTCTGTCCAATCTTGGTCTTCCTTGGTAGCACAATCCATAATTGGTAGTGCCATGCAAATACCTGAAGACCCTCTTTACCGCTTTCCAATGCTCCTTCCCTAGTTTTGACATATACCTTCTCAAAAATCCCACTGCATGTGAAATGTCCAGTCTAGTACAGACCATTGCATACATCAAACTGGCAACTGCACTGGCATACAGAACATGGGACATGCCCTCTTCTTCTTCCTGTGTCTTGGGACACTGATCTGCATATAAATTTACACCTATAGGAATAGGAACCTTGAACTGTTTACTTCCATGCATATTAAACCTTTGCAATACCGTCTCAACATATTTTCTCTAATTCAACCATAGTTTCATGTTTGAACGATCTCTTTTAATCTCCATTCCCAGAATGAAGTTAGCAGCACTGAGATCCTTCATGTCAAATTTGGAGGATAGCTACGATTTCACCTCCTTGATAACATCCATGTTATTTCCTACCAGCAACATGTCATCAACATACAACACTACATAAATGAAGTGATTACCAACCTTCTTTGAATATACACAGTGATCAACCCTACTTCTCACAAATCCCAATCCAAGGATGTATGTGTCAAACTTTTGGTACCACATCCTAGGTGATTGCTTTAGACCATATAGTGACTTCTTTAGCTTACAAATAAGCTCTTTCTTTCCCTTCACTATAAAGCCTTCTAGCCGCTTCATGTATATTTCATCTTCCAGATCCTCATGTAGGAATGCTTTCTTCACATCCATCTGTTCCACTTCAAGATCAAAAGTAACAACAATATATAAAATAAATCTAATAGATTTTAACTTGGGAACAAGAGAAAAAATCTCACCAAAGTCAATTCCCTCTACATGGGAATAACCTTTTGCTACTAACCGAGCTTTGTATTTCTCCACTTTACCTTATGCATTAAACTTCTTCTTAAACAACCATTTTCTACCAACATATTTTCTTCCAGCTGGAAACTCAACTATATCCCATGCCTCATTCTTATCCAAGGCATCCATTTCTTCAAGCATGGCCTTCTTCCATAGTTTACTATCCTCTGAATTCACTACTTCCCTGACAGTTATGGGATCATCATCAGTAATAGATAAAGCAAAATTGGAATGAAAATCAGGTGGACTATACCTTTCTGGTTTCCTTCTTTCTCTCACTGATCTCCTCAATACTGGGGTATGAGGTTCTTCTTATTCTTTTGCTTCATCTTCTTCAGATGATTAAGATATTTCATCATACAACGCAAGCTCTATTTTCTCAGGTTCTTCTTTCCTTGGTGAGAATTCCTGTTTGGAAACATCTTTCACCTCTCTAAAAACAACATCCCGACTGTAAACAATCTTCTTAGTTTTTGGGTTCCAAAGCTTATAACCTTTCACACCATATTTATAACCAATAAAGATACACTTTTCATCTTTTTTATCCATCTTACTCCTATTTTCCTTTGGAACATGTACATAAGCATCACAACCAAACACTCTAAGATGTTCGAGAGAGGCTTTTTTTCCAGTCCAGACCTCGTATGGAATTTTATCATCCATCGCTGATGAGGGTGATCGATTGACCATGTAACATGTTGTACCCATTGCCTCTACCCATAATTCTTGTCCTAACTCGACACCACTGAGCATGCTCCTTGATTTTTCCATTGGTGTCCTGTTCATCCTTTCTGCAAATCCATTCCGCTGAGGCGTGCATGGAGTAGTCTTCTGCCTTTCTATACCATACTTCTTACATAATTCTTTGAATTCATTTCCGCATAATTCTCCACCATTATTTGTCCTCAATACCTTTGTTTTCTTCTCTATCTGATTTTCTACCAGAGCCTTAAAATATTTAAATTTATCAAATACCTCATATTTCTTTCTAAGAAAATAAATCCATGTGTTCCTTGAGAAATCATCTATCAATGAAACATAATACACATATTTACCTAGTGATGGAACAAACACATGTCCAAACACATCACTATGTATCAACTCTAAGATCCCCTTTGATCTTGTAGCACCCGATGGAAATCTTACTTGATTCTGTTTTCCATATATGCAATGTTCACAAAAATAAAAATCTAGAGTGCAATTAGACATACCTTCAACCATACCTTTACCGTGTAGTGTTAGAAGGCCCTTTTCTTCAATATGCCCTAGTCTTTGATGCTATATCATGGTCTTCTTTCCATGGAAAATATTGGTCTTGTCTTCTTTATTTGTCTACTCAGGGACAACATAATTGTTACACCCATTAGTATAAGTGCTTCCCAACAACTTGTACAGAGTTCCACGTAGAAATCCCCTCATCAACACCATTGCTCCTCGTACCATCTTGCAAGTGCCCTTTCCAAATACAATATCCACTCTTGCATCATCCAACTTGCTTACATATATTAGGCTCCTGGCTAGTTTTGGAATGTGAGGAAACCCAGGGAGAGTTCTAATCCTTCCATATTTTAGAAACAACTTAACCCTTCGACGTCCCATGGTTTTGGATGTCGAGTCATCTCCTAGGAATACATCACCACCATCATATTTTTCATATTCAGAGAACCACTCCCTGTGAGGAGTCATATGGTATGACGTGCCTGAGTCAATCAACCATACATCATGGTCTGCATGTGTACCTATAGATGCTAGGTAAACATCACCTCCTTCTTCAGTGGAGGTTTTTTCCTCTTAGGAAGAGGTACTATCCGATCCCTTTGGTTTATCAACCTTCTTAGACTTGGAATATTTCTTATAATGTCGTTTTAACACACTTCCAACATTTCCTCAAATATTTTCCTGGAGACTTAGATCTACATGTAGATTTAGATCTCCCCACCGAAGACTTACCAAGATTCCTGTCTTGGGTACGACCTCTTACAGATAAAGCATCTGTGCTATGAACATCCATGATTTTCCGCCTCATCTCTTCAGATACCAAGGATGAAACTACATCCTCATACTTCAGTGTAGATTGAATTGTACTACCAATTGCTACAACCAGATTATCCAAAGAGTCTGGCAAAGATCATAACAAACTAACACACTTATCTTCTTCTGCAATCGTAATATTAACAGAGCCAAGTTGACTACCAAAGTATTAAAGGAATTTATATGTTCTGTCACAGAATCTCCATCTTACATCCTAAGATGATACAACTTCTTTCGAAGAAACAACTTGGTTACCAGGGACTTTGATTGATACAAATTCCCTAACTTATCCCATAGTTCCTTGGATGTAGATTCTTTCGAGACATTCAACAACACCAAATATTCTAGGCAGAGTCGAATAGTACTCCTTGCTCTTCTGTCCAACTTCTCCCAATCTTCCTTCGACATACCAATAGGTGGTGTACTAGTAGTTTGTGTACTAGTAGGTTGTTTACCAGTTGACTGTGTGCTAGTAGGTTGCGTACCAGTAATTTGTGTACAGGATCCACAAAAATCCATTGTTCTTTGTCTACAAGAAGGTCCTCCATGTTGAGGTTCCATAGCTCAAAGTTTTTACTGTTGAACTTCTCTATCTCGATTCTATAAGAGCTCGCCATTCCTCTTTCTACACACGAATCTCCACTGCAAAAGCTCCCACTAAAACCAGGTTTATCATAGACCGAAGATAAACTTGATCTATCAAGATCGAGACAAAACCTCAGCAACCAAGGTGTCCCCTTGAAGCCAAAAATGAGATCTAATACCACATGTAAGTTTTAAACCTGTGAAGTAAATCAATGCATATAGATTCTTAAGAAAACCAAAAATTAATCAATGGCTCATACACATAGTACACAAAGAGTTATACCAGAAACCCTTAATTGGGAGAAAACATTTCAATGCTTTATTTTCTTAATTTCACCATTCACCATACAATATATATACAATGTTTTTAGGTATTCCGTAGATACCAAAACCCTAATCCATTATTCCAGAATTAATTTAGAAAACCACTAAAAATAACAAAATCTGCTAAAATAGAAAAAACACCCAAATATTTTTTTGGGGCACTACTCCGAACCCCTTCGACTCCAGGTTACCTCCCGAAGTTGAACGCTGCATGTAACCAGGGGTGGCCATACCTTCCCCCCTCTGGGACCCTGCTAGGAATTTTCAGACGCAGTTGTCGAATCTAATGCGCCCACACATACACATGCAAAGAATATAACACATACCCAACAAGTAGAAGGAGGTATGTACTGATGCCCACTACGGGTCGTCATTTGGGGAGTCGACAGATAATTTTCTTGAAATTATCCAAAGAAATAAGGGAATCACCCTTAGTGGAGTCTCTAGGTAAGATTGTAAGATAAAGGCTCTTGAGGAAAGGCTTACCAAAAAGTGTCATCTTGAGGAGAATTGACTTAGTGTTCCCTGACAATGGCGCCAAAATGTTATCGCATAGTTTGTAGTTGGAGTAAAGGACATATGGAAGACGACCAAACTAGCAAAACTGAGACTATCCTACCTTTTTCACCTCAACATGATATCTCTTTCTGTTTAGGGTGGTAGGCCCAGGGGAGACATCGCCAGTGACCTAGGGTTCTGAGAAGGAAAAGGATTAAAAGGCTAAGTGATATTTTTCCCCTCACAAGTCACCACTGATCAGAAAGTCCCGACTAATCAACCAATAAAGATAAATACTAACCAAAAAGTGTACCTGCCCGAGATAAAGCAATAAGGAAACTATACATGCGCATGATCACTTGCTGGTTAGTACTTCATATAATCAAGGACTTATGATATAAAACAATTGATAAATAATCTTGATGAATAAAATCAATGATGTAAACTAGCAATGATTACAATGCATCAATTCAAAATAAATGCTAAATAAGAAACTTCACAATGTGCAATGGAAATTTATCATCAATGTAACAATACCAACATTAGAAGCAACGCTTCAGACAATCACTCAATTTCTTTAAAGATAAAAAATGTTGCAAGGTATAAGTATAACACAAGTAGATAATGTCAGCAATATGGTTAGTAAATGTTAGTCTAAGCTAGGGTTATAAGTAGTTAATGATTGTTCAAGAATATTTAGAAGTTGTGTGTGACCAAGGTACCCAACACAAGAAGTCTTAGATCAATGTGTTATTAGGGAAAATGGAGTCAAAGTCACTGCAAAAGTTGAAGGACCGTGATGATAGTGATAGGGCTAGAGACAAGAGGGTTTGATGTTGAAGTGTTTCTAAGGAAAGGCTTCAACAAATCAAACCCTAGGGGAGACGACTCACTAAGGTGTAGTAAACCTAGGCCTTGGTGCATCTTCCTCCTTCTCTAGCTCAAAAGACAAATTAAAAATGGCTAGGCTAGAAGAGTAGAAGTAGAGTGTTTCTATTGAAAATCTCTATCTAACTTCAACAAATCAAAATGGCTATTAGATTGACTTAGTAGGGACATGAAACAAGGACACCAACATGTGCTTGTCCCCTAGGGTTTAATCCAACAAATTAATATAACAAAATGCAAGTAAAAAATACCATAACCATTCAATAAAGAAGTGTTTTTAGAAATTCACTTACATCCACCAAGCATTCATATAGCCAAACCCTAGTTGTAAACCTTCCACCAAGAAAATGCCAAAATAGCCAAGAAAAGCCTCCTTCAACAAGTGCGCATCAATTTTCAGCAAAAAACCCTAAAGGAGGGCACAAATTTCAGACCTCACTAAGTATGAGTGAAAGATGATGATCCAAAATGAGAGTTTTATCTCTCTACTTATACAATACCAAGTGACCTTAATAAAATTTAGGTCACCAAAAGGCCGACAAGGGCCAAGGCCAAAATACCAAATAATACTGTTTTTACATTAAATTTCATAAATGAGACCATAATCAAGAAAAAGTAAGACGTCATGCCCTTTCTAGGGAGACATTATCCCTTTTTAGGGTAGTATTGGCCTCCTAGAGAAAAACGTTAGCCCTCCTTGGGCCTCTCCAAGCTGCCACACTTCCATAACTGCCCCCCAAAATGTCCACAATGTTGGATGATGTCATGGGCATCCTAGGTGACGTCATGGGCCTTCCAAGGCCAATGTTCCAGTGGAGAGGGCACAACCCCCATAAGTGAGGCTCTGCTAGGGTGCCTCTGTGGAACACCCTCCTCTTCTCTAGTGCAAACCCCTATGTCCTGTCTCTTCCCCTTACTGGGGTCTCAACATCCATCTGGTGGGCTCTTTAGCCCCATGGAGGTCCGAACTAATCATCTCCCCATGTGTACCTATCCAATATGGTACCTTCCTGTCGAGTATGATCCTGCACATCAACATATATGCCTTCCACGAGCTCATAAGTCACAGGGATCATAGCAATGTCAATCAAATCCAATCATCAATTTTCTTAAACATGTGCATAAAACCCCTTTTACCCAGTCAAGTGATCAAAGACATTATACAAATATGCAAGGCAAGTTTGGAGGAAGTGAAAGGGCATCCTATTGGGTTAGTGTCCACTGGAAATGGGATGTTTCCGAAAAATTTCAAATCCAAGTCATGTTAATGGATGAGGTGGATAAGGGATGTCCTGACAAGGGGTGCAGTGATTGCAGGGGAATGCAAGGCTTACCTATTGGTGCCTTTGTAGAAGGTGAGTTGCACCTATCCTGGATGCAAATGTTTCCAATCCCATTCATGCCTTTTATTCTTATTTATTTATTGATTTTTCTTTCAAGAAGCTAATCAGGGGACACTACCTTGGCGTGGTGACCAGTGGTGGAAATGTTAACCACAAGCACTTTCGCGGAAATGAGAAGGTTGGCTTGTGATGAGACGCCCTCTCTCTTGGCCAAGCAACCAAGAGCCACTACCTTGGTGTGGTGACTAGTTGTTAGTAGTGTCATACAGCTAGGTTCCCATGGTCCTAATAGGTTGGCTCGTGATGAGAACCCCTATCCTCTGACTAGGTATTGTTTTATTATTTTTATGGGTCCCTCTTGTTTCTTGCTGAGAATCTTTTTACTACTTTCTCGGGGATCCTTGGGTGAAGCATATCGAGGTTTTATTTTGAGTCTTTTATCTCTTTCCAGATGCTTTTATCTTCTAGGCCTTTAGCCCCTTCTTCCCACAAGGCAAGGTGCAACCCTTAGATGATTGGAAAACCCAATGCCCAGACCAATGTAAATGGGATGGATGAGCAAGAAGTAAGATGGAAAGTGGTAAGTATGATGGGAGCGGATGATGACTCTTCAGAAATCCCCCTAGTGGAAACTCAAAACCTATGGGCACAAGCTTACTAAGGCATCCTATCATTCCCCCTAGACATGGTCAAGTGGAAAAGTACAAGATCCAAGCACCCGTTCGAAACAAAAAGAACTAAATGCACATATTCAAAGGTTTTGAGGATCAGAGTGACACATACCATGATACCCAGACTTATTACCTCATGGAGAAAGATCCATCTCTGCTATGGGACCAAGCTGAGGTGATGGATGCTGCTACTGCTGACAAAGTGGAGGCATTGAAAGGAATAAAAGAAGGGCCCTCCAGGGCCATGCTCAAGCCGATCTGGCTCTCGGTACTCCATGTCTAAGACCTGTGGGCCTCGAGACATAATCTCCTTAGTTATCCCTAAAGTGGGGGATAACAGGTACAATACAATGATCATCCACACATGAGATCAACACCAAATTAGCCTCCAAATCCTTTTATTCCAATGCAAAATATGATACAGTAGTAACAACAATAACAATCCCCCAATGACTCCAACTAGTTTGAAATGGAGGATAAAGCTTGTATAAATAACAAAAGGGTGGAGTTCCTAATGAAGAAAGGCACACCATGTGGAGAGGGAGGGTGAACCACTTGTGAGAGGAAGAGAGCCAAGTGTGAAGTTGTGGGCTGCCATCTCTCCCATAACTCAAAACAAAGACAAGTGTGAACAAGAGGGAGAGGGGGAGGGCGCCACCTCTCAAGAGGTGGGCAACCCTCTCTTGGAATGCACAACCTCTCCTCAAGAGGGGCACACCTCTCCTTGGGATCTTCCTTAACTCAAGAAAACACAGCATCAACTAAATCAAGACTCTAATTTAAGTCATCCACATGTGCCACTCACTCATAATCAAGCTTTGTTAACTCCAAACATG
This sequence comes from Picea sitchensis, assembly GCA_010110895.2. Taxonomy (NCBI): domain Eukaryota; kingdom Viridiplantae; phylum Streptophyta; class Pinopsida; order Pinales; family Pinaceae; genus Picea; species Picea sitchensis. The sequence continues at coordinate 289,543 of SNQJ01S0003368.1, read as the reverse complement.
TTAAAACATGTTTCCGACAAGTTGGCTAAAAAATAACAATGCTATTTTTTCCTGATTTTTTATGTCTTCTTTCACTTTTGTGAACAAAATTAATGGGTATGCATAGGTTCATAAATAAAAAGTTATATTATGAATGGGTATGCATGGGTTCATAAATAAAAAGTTATATTATGAATGGGTATGCATGGGTTCATAAATAACAAGAATAAAGCCTATAATTTTTTGCTTTAGAACAATGTTCTATTTAAAGTGTTATATTAATTTTTTTAATATTTATATGAAATTTTGAATAAAAAATTATTCAACATCATTAAATTAAATGATTAATAATGAATATTAAAATTAAATACATAATAATAGAATTAGTATCCTTTTCATCCAAACTTTTTATTAAACAAACATTATTACTTTTAATCATGAAAATTATTAAACACACATTACTATTCTTAATCATGGGAATGGGAATTTGAATTTTGAACATTTAAATATCACTTGAACGAGAGAAATGATCAAATCCATAACATCAAAATTAGTAAAGCCTTCTTATCCAAACCTTTTATTAAACAAACATTATTACTCTTAATCATGGGAATTATTAAACAAACATTATTACTCTTAATCATGGGAATGAGATTTTGAATTTTAAACATTTAAATATCACATCAACTAGAAAAATGAAAATATCACATGAACAAGAGAAATGAATTGATTAATCCTATTTTTAAATTATATATATATATAGATATATACTTTTATTTACATAAACAAAATTATATATATCATATGCTATAAAGAATTCATGTTTTGATATATATCTTTGTAATTTTATTTACATAAACAAAATTGTATATGTCATATGCTATAAATAATTCATGTTTTTCTCTTGAAGTATGTGGAAAAATTGTAACTATAACAATCCCTTTACATAATAAAATTTTATTATTTCCTTAAAAAACCTTTTAAGGAACTATTGTTTCCCATAACTTCCATATATCATCACAAAAACATCAAAACATTGATCTTGATTCAACCATTTTCCTAGAGATGTTTTTAGTGGGTAACACAAAGATATAATGAAAGTATGTAATATTACATCCAAGGATCATGTATCAATTCATATATATGTCCTTGTTGGGTTTTTTTTTGAGACTATCCATACTTCTGGATCTAGACTTAATCTTGCTTTTGATAAACCATCTTGTTGTTGTCCTTACAAATGTGTGAGAAAGAGATACTAGAAAAAGTTAATTGTAAAGAGATTACATCAAGAAACAAAGGGTAAAGAGTAAAATTCCTCAAGGTTTATTCCTGTTGCATCCATTGAATCACTAAAAATGAGTCCCCAAATATTTGGATGTGTGATACTTTGTATTGCTGGGCCAACATCAAAACCAATTTTAGTGCCAACAACTCCCCATAATTATTTGTTTCTTGACCAACTCAAACTTTCAAGGATATGGTATGGTTCATAGAGAGATGTAGAATCCCTCTTTCTCTGCCCCTGTGTTGTGATAAATCTCACCCCGCGGACAATTTTATCTCCCCTTAGTAGGGTTTTCTTCAACTAAGACAACTAGAACAAGTGGACACTAAAATTCTAGATTTCCATCTGTTTACGCATGAAATAAGAGAGGGAGAGTAAGAGAAAGAGGAACCTTTTTATGTCAATTGTCCTCACTGCTCTTTATCGTTCCTGTGTTGGATCCAGTCCAGCTCCAAATGTAGTCTACCTGCAAAGAAAAATAACTATCCTCTTCTTCTACTACTTGTAACAAGTTAGATAAAAACTATTGTAACCAAGCCACAATAATTCATACATAAACTTGAAAAGAGACGAAAAAAGGGAAATAGGCCAAGTTTATTAATATGAGAAACAATGGAACTTACAACCATGATGTGCTACAAGCCTCCTATTGGCACAAACCAATTTTGGGGAGAATCAAGGAAGTTTTGAAGGAATTAAAGAAATGTTGGAAAATAGGGTAGTGCGTTGAAAATAGAGTAAAAGCAACACAGGAAATAGAGGAAAACCAACGCTGAGAAAATAAGTTACAAAGTGGGAAAACTAATGCAGAGCAGTTGGACAGTGGACATGCACCGACTTGGAGAAACGGTTGGATCGAGGACCAATCGAGATTAAGTCAAGGAGAAAGTAGACATACCTAATCTGCTTAGGGTTAGGGTTTTTGTAAGGGATTTGTACCAAGTTTTGTATAAGTATAAAGTATTAGGACGATGAGAGGGTGGTCATTGTCATTGTTGTTGTTTTCTGTTTGTTATAAGTGTGTATTGTCGAGATAATGATGTGATCTATGGAGATAAAATGTAATGAAGGAAGGACTATATGGTGCACAATGCTAGATATTGCAAGAACATGAATACAGAGTAGAAGCGAAAAATATTTGTGGACGTAGCCCCAGAGGGGGTGAACCACAATATATATGTTTTTTGTGAGAATGTATGCAATGTTTCTGATTGTATTTACTTTAGTAAGTTTATGATGAACATTTTAAATGATAAAGGAAATAACACTACGCACTAAGAATGAACTAATAGAATCTGCAGAATAGCTCTATTTAAATGAAGGTTATAACTAGCATTTAGATCTGAAGCTTATGGTACAATAGATGAATATTTATCATGGAATACATGTGGTTATAATGGGTAATGAATTCTGTTGGTCATATACTATGTCACTGGTAAGAGTTAGAGTTAGCATAATATATGGGTATTCGAGGGTTAGAAGTTGAGTGGATATAATGCCTCTGAGAGAGAAACACATCCCATCCCTTGGTTGTAGAAATTTAAGTCGTGCGACCACCCATATAAGTCATCTCAGGTGAGACTACATAGTGCATTATGTGTGCTATGTTTCCTTCTGGTATCCAGAAGGGCCAATGGAAAAAGGGAAGTTGGTAATCCTATAGTTAGAACCTGGGTCAGCCCATAAGTGAAACCAACAATGGTTATGTTGCCGGTTGGAACTCACAAGATTATATCAGGAAGGATGTATCACACAATATAATGAGAGGGTTTAAGAAAGGGGATGTTTTTAGATTGGAACCCCACAAAAGCGGAGATTGAAATATGGTTGATAGTCCAGGAACTAGATGTTTCCCATAAAGATAATAGAATCTCTAGGTTTAAGCCAAGACAATATTTGGAAAGATACGTATTCAATGAAATACACGAGAGTTTCTTTAGTGAGTTTACCACGCTAGTGCATGAGTAGATACCATTGTTGAAAGATACCCATCTGAAAAATAAAGTTAGATCATTGGAGTGGACAGAAGAAAGTATCGCGTGGTTGAAAAGGGTAAATAATAAATTCACGCATGCAATAGATTTATGGCTTGACAACATTCTAGTGGGGTATATCACCGAGTTTGTAGTAGATACATCGAAGTATTACAATGTAGCAGAGAAGGATTTTATTAAGGTTCCAAGGGGAAGGTACATCAGGTCGTTGTACACTTCGATCAAGAGATTATTACATGATAAAGGAGTATTAACTATGGAATCAACCAACTAAACTACCCTACATGCATGGGGGAGTTAGGGGAAACATGATGAAGGTATGAGATGGAGGGGGAAATGGATAGAGAAGAGCGCAGTAAAGAGAAAGATCCCATTATGATGGATCAAGAGGAGATCCAAGAAATTATGTAGAAGGCAGGAACGATGCGTAGTGGAAGAACCTAGCAGTATAAGCTCAATAGGAAGAAAAGAGAAGTAGTCGAGAGGGAAGGCTTGGAGAGTGATAAGGAAGAGGTAGAGGATGTACATGTTGCGGATCACATTGAATAAATACTGCACCCCACATATGAAATAAAGACTAGAGGAGTGGGATCTAATGAGGAAGAAGATACCCCTATCTAGATCCAAATCAGTGTAGAACCTACAACCCCATGTACGACTAACACATCAACAAAGAAAGAATAGTTTAGAGAACCAATGTCTGACAGTCAGAAGAACATAGGAGATAAAAATATAAGTGAGGGTAGAAGTGGGAGTACCAACAATAGTACATGTAGTGGTACAAGTGGAAGTACCAATAGCAACACCAGTGTGATTTCAAGTTCGAACAACAATACACAAATAGTAGTACCGCGCGGAGCATGTACATCACATTCAAAAATGGCAGGCATAGAACCAATGATAAGATTATCATAGTTTCATGGGGATAGATCAAAATACCCAAAAAAACACCTATTCATGTGTGAGTGAATGTGGGAAGCGAAAAGAGTCACTAATGAGGAAACAAAAGTAGCGCAATTAGCATTAACATTTAGAAACCGCGTGCTGGATTGGTATATGAGTCTAGCATTAAACGATCCACAGGGTGCGCCGGGAATAGTTGCAAGGATAAAGCATGAATTGATCATTGATTTTCAGAGGCCAAAATCGAAGGATCGGTTTATGGATGAGATGATTGAGGTTAGACAAAATCTAGGAGAATCGATATGGTACATTGATAAGAAGTTCAAGACATTGAAAGGTAAATTTAAGTAGCCCATTTCTGACATGCAAGATAGACAATTATTTATAAATTCTCTGTTACCACATTTCAAATATCCATTGAGACAACAAAAATTTCAAAACCAGGCAGAGGCATTGCAAGTAGTGATGCAATTAGAGGAGAATCAATATAAACATACATATCCAACTATGGAGGAGTTGAAGGAAGACCTGAAGAACTTGATAGTGCAATTAAATCATAATAAAATCAGGGATAAAAGAGAAGCAATGTGGTGTACCCTGTGTAGATTAGAGGGAAATCACAAGAATGAGTGTCTGACATTTGCGCATTACCTGGGAGTAGGGATATCGAATCCATTGCCCACAGGAGGGCCTTGGTGTGAAATATGCAAGACACATGGGCATGATCCGTATCACTACCTTATGATGCAAAAGTATAAGATATAACTGAAGAGTACTTTTTGTAACTTTTGTAAGTTAGTAGGACATGAAGACAAAAATTGTAGAATTCTGGAGTTAATGAAGGAAAGAAACTCAGATGCATACATGATGCAAGATGAGTTGATGACAGGATAGACTGCACCACAGTTTGGAAATGTGAAACAATTTCAAGTAGTTCCATAGTTTCATTAAACCCCATAGTATAATCAGGCACCATAGTTTCACCAACAAAACATGGATCCATAGGGGAAAAAAGGAGGATTCAGAGGTAGAGGAAGAGGAGGAATGGGCAGCGGGCCTATTATCTGCCATAATTTTCAACAACAAGGACACTATTCTAGAGATTGTCCTCAACCAAGAAAAACATGTATGTACCGTCGCACAACAGATCACGTGAAAAAAGAGTTCCCGAAGTTGATGACAAAGATCCAAGAGAAGTGGAATATAAATAACCAAAATGTTGAGTGGATTGCTTCAGAAATAAGGGATCCTAGGAGGAACATCAATATAGTGACTAGAGGAGGAGTGAATACAAGAGAAGATGTGTAGGATCAAAAGAAGATATCTCAGTGATGGATTCAAAAGAACACTCAACCACAATAACAATTTAATGCAAAGAAGGAGAAGGAAACTTTCAAGGAAGAAAAGAAGGAATTCCTGAAGGAGAATGAATAATCCACATCAAACACTGCACCAAGGTATGATAATCCTATTTTTGATATGCCTCAGTCTTTGGATCATACTTACAAAGGAGAGAAAACAGAGAAAGTAAGTAACCTAAATAATTTCCTGGAATCTTTCTTTAAATTACTTAATGATAAGAATGCCATGGATTTGTTTAAAAATATGCTTGAGAAATATAGCATAGAAGAAGGGATAGGAACAAAACCAAAGAATATTAATTACGTCCATAGAAATAAAAGAACTAGTAGAGAGTTTAGATTGAATGCAAATTTAGGAGAATTTAATATGGGAAATGTTATCCTAGACTTAGGATTATATGTCAACATTTTTCCAACGAAGACTTGGGAAGCAATGGGAGAACCTACAATAGGGCATTCAAATATCCAATTGAAGCTATGAAATCAACAGAGAGTGATTCCCATAGGTTGATTGAATAATACAACAATGGATCTAGATGGTGTGTGCACCACAATGTTTTTTGAGGTAATGGATATGGTGCATGAGTCTATACCATTTCCAACACTATTAGGAATTGATTAGGCATTTAATAATCAAGGCATAATTAATTTGAAGACTAGAAAGATGATATTTGAAGCTGGGAAATTTAGGGTAGTAGCACCTTTAGATCCCTTAGATTGTGAAAGATATGTAGAACCTGTGTCTGACAATGTTTTAGAGGATGATGTAAACCAGTTGTAAGAACTACTGGATGAGAGGAAAATTATATGAATCCAACTGTAGATGGAGTACTTAGTTGGAGGAGTATCAATTCTGACATGTCAGATTCAAATAATGGAGTAGAAAACTGACATAAAATATTGAATGAAGTCTCTACTAGGAGGTGCACCAGAGTTACATGCACAATAAGATGGGTTGGGACAAAAGTAAGACAACTTCCCACATTTATTGAAGAAGACGATCTAGAAAAAAATATGACAAAGTTTGAATCATAGGTTTTGGATAGTAACAAATTATTAGTGTTGGATGTAGCATTAAGGGACACACCTACATGATGGTGGGGTGCACATAAGGAGGTAATTCAGGACTGATATCAGTGTAAGCGACTGGTGCGCATAAGATTTGGTAGGAGTCAACATGATAGACCCTTACAAAAGTATGATGGAAGAGGGAATCTGAGACAACATATAAATGATTGTGTCACTAACTGGATATTGGTACCACTAGGGGAATGGACACATTACTTTATTCATACATTAGAAGGAATACCAAGTAATTGGTACAAAGAGCAGGAATTGTGCAGAGAAACTTTGAGTTGGGGCGTAGTGCAACAAAAATTTATTAATACTTTTGCATTTGAAAGTGAGAATCCATGAGTGGATCTAGCATTACAGAGGAAAAAAAATAAGATATTTGAAGAATATGGGGTAGATACAGTGACATTAGATAGATATTACAAAAAATAAACACTTGAACAATTAGTTTACTGTTATCAAGTCACAGAGGATGAGGAAGTAGAAGACAACCCACATGACATACATATAATAGAATGGGAAGGAGAAATAGGGTTGGAAGGACCCCTATTACAATCAGTATAATTTACTGCACCGATGAAGATTAAAAAGGTCAATATTGGGATTGATGAGAAACCCAATATAGCCAACATTGGAGATTATTGGGACAATGAGACAATGGGAAATATAACTGAATGACTGCACACGTATAGTGATTTATTCCCAGCCACATTTTCATAAATGAAAGTGATAGCAAGAGAAATTGGATAAATGAAGATATCCCTCAGACTAGATGCAAGGCCAGTTAGACAGATACCATACAGATTAAACCCCATCTATAAGAAAAAAGTTAAGGAAAAAATTGACAGAATGCTAAAATCAAGAATCATAGAACTTGTGGAAGAATCAAAGTGGATTAGTCCAATGGTGGTCCAGGAAAACAATACTAAAGGGATTAGGATATGTGTGGATATGAAGAAATTAAATTATGCATGCATGCATGATCTTTTTCCTACTCCATTTACATATGAGGTTTTAGATAATGTGGGAGGACGAGAAGTGTACTCCTTCACATATGTATTTTTAGGTTACCATCATATCAAAATTGCTTCAAAGGACATGTACAAAACTACATTTGCAATAGAGTGGGGGTCATATTAGTACACAATGATTCCATTTGGTTTAAATAATGCACCAACAATATTTTCCAGAGTAGTAGTAGCTGCGCTCAAGGATTTTATACATAATCTTTTAGAAGTTTATCTGGATGATTGGACAATATTCAGTTAATTAAAGGACCATGTATAAATTTTGAGGTTAATGTTAGAGAGATATAGGCAATGTAATATTTCCTTGAACATTAATAAATGTATACTCAGTACACCATTTGGAATCCTACTTGGACACATTGTATGCAAACAAGGCTTGATAATATACCCTGCAAAGATTGTTGTTATTGTCAATTTACCACCACCAAAGTCAGTGCGCCAGTTGAGAGCAACATTAGGCCACACAGGGTACTACAAGAAGTTCATAAAGGGATATGAAAATATTACTGCACCCATGGAGAAGTTACTAAATAAAGACATTAGGTTTTAATGGAATGATGAATTCCAAGAGAGCTTAGACATATTGAAAGAGGTGACAACACCAATTTTGAGATTTCCAGATTGGAAAAAAGAATTTCATGTGCATGTGGATGCTTCATCCATTGCACTTGGAGTCATATTGGCACAACCAAATGAAGGAGACATTGATCACCCAATATCTTTTGCTAGTAGAAATTTATCTGAGTCTGAGCATAACTTTAATACTACAGAAAGGGAAGGTCTAGCTATGTTATATGCCTTACAAAAGTTCATACATTATTTATTAGGTCAACATTTTAATATGTTTACAGATCATTCTGCGTTGAAGTACCTATTTAACAATCCAGTGTTGGGGGGAAGGATCTGTAGATGACTGTTATTGATTCAGGAATATGATTTTGAAATCATAGTAAAACTAGGGAAGCTGAATGCAGGACCAGATCATCTATCAAGAATTACTAATGGAGAGGAGCCAAAGAACTTGGAGGAGAATTTTCCTGATGCCAACTTATTTTCTATTCAGATTGATAATGATTATTTTGATGACATTGTTGGATTCTTGAGCACAGGAGTGGCGCCCGAGGAATTTACTGTTACCCATAAAAAATAGTTGGTAGTGTGCGTTGCAGACTATAAATTGATTGTAGGTCATTTATACAGGTTAGGTGCAGATGGAATTATGAGAAGATGTGTGATGGAGCATGAATTATCCATGGTGCTAGCAGAAGAACATGAAGGGATGGTTGGAGGGAACTATGCAGGAAAKCCTACAACACATAAGGTGTACACACATGATTATGGTGGCCTACAACACATAAGGATGCAAAGGAATACTGTCAGACCTGTAATGTCTGTCAGAGGGTGGGAAAACCATCCATAAGGGATGAAATTCCACTTATGCCCCAATTAACCTTACAAGTGTTTGATAAATGGGTTGTGGATTTCATTGGACCCATTAATCCACCAACAAGGAGATCATGAGCCAGATACAACATTAATGCGACATAATACTTAACCAGGTGGGCAAAAGCAGCCCCAATGAAGGACTGCAGCGTAGAAACGACAACACGGTTTCTCTTTGAGAACATAGTGACCATATTTGTATGTCCTATAATTTTGTTGAGTGACCAGGGAACCCATTTCATTAACAATACAATCAGAGATCTGACATAAGAATTCGAGATACATCATCAAAAGAGCACACCTTATCATCCCGATGAAAATGGTACAGTAGAAGGTTTTAACAAGATTCTAGAGAATGCATTGGCAAAGATTTGCAATGTGAATAGGGATGATTGGGATTTGAATGTATCAACAGTTTTATGGGATTACAAGACTACATGCAAGAAGCTTATAGGACAAACACCATTCAGACTGGTGTATGGGAAGGAAGCGGTGGTCCCATTGGATTATTTAATACATAGTTTGTGCATTGCAACAATCACCAACATGACATAAGAAGGTGTTGTGTAGGAAAAATTGGATCAACTGATGGAGCTGGAGGAAGATAGGATTTTAGTAGGATTTAACCAGGAAGTAGAGAAAGCAAAGGAAAAATCTTGGCATGATAGGCGCATAAAGAAGAAAATATTTAAGGAAGGAGATCTAGTTCTCCTATATGACAACAAATATTTACAACAACCAGGGAAGTTCAAAATGCACTGGTTAGGGCCTTATCAGGTAGAGACCATTACAAATGGAGGTGTTGTGCAGGTAAAATATATTGTAGGAAAGAATCTTAGAGGACTGGTGAATGGAATTCGATTGAAGCTGTATCAAGACAATCGACCTAACAACCTGAGGTAAAAATAGAGAGAGAAGGTATGATTGTACACATTTTATATAGTAGATGGTAGAAGAGAAAAAAAAATCCATAAAAGAAGAAATATAAAAAAAATATAGAAGAATAGTAGAGGGTTTTTTGATGTAATAGATTTAGCATTAACAATGTGCTGTAGAAAAACCAGTGTTGAAGACACTGCACACTGGAAAATAGTTGACATACACAAAAAGTGGAGCATGCAAAAAAATGTGAAAAAGTGACAACTGTCAATGCGAAACAACTGTTAGTACACCATCCCACTATAAATTCGAAAAAAGGGGGAAAATTTGGTCATTTTTTTTTCGCTAAGGAGAAGAATAGAGAGTGAAGCTTAAGCGTGAAAGAGTGGAAATTTGTGTTATCAAGTGGAGATTTAGAGATCAATAGTCAGGATATTAACAAGATGTCACCACCATGCGTTGGAGAGTCGGGAGAAACACAAGAATCAATGCTCGGGTGACACAAACAAGGATGAAAGATATGCCCACAGTCATGGATGTGGATGAGATTCATATGCCGGAATATGAGCCACATAACATGAAAGTTGAGGAAGAACGAAACCCATCATAGGAGGCCAGGCAACCTAAGGAGGACGCGGATATGACATAATCTGACGCGTCCAGGGGAAAAGGGCCACAACAGGGTGAACATGCCACAAATTCAGTGAAACAGGGCCTAGAGCCAAAAGAAGAGCATGAAACAGAGCACTAGGACATACCATAAGTTGGGGTGTCATCACCACAAGGGAAGAATAAGGCACGAGCTGAGAGCACTACGCAAGGAATAGCGTGCACATAGTCAAAGTTGGAAATAGTAACGCAAAAAATCCCAGAGGGAGTAAATATAGACAATGATATGGTGGGAGGAGTAGAGACCATGAAATACTCCGATCATGACATGGCTGACACAATCAAATTCCAAAAAAAAAAAAAAATTAGAAAAAAATATTAAATTAAAGATTTATACTCGTTAGCACTCCTAAGTAGTCCGAGATTCTTTCATATTTTCCCTTCGATCACTATCAAGCTTACTCTACACCCAACCCCGACTTTTTCCCTTTAGTCTCTAAGTATTAAAAAAAAAAAAATGGG
>SNQJ01S0003368.1:249637-278418 GCA_010110895.2 Picea sitchensis | reverse complement strand
GGGGGGGGGGGGGGGGCAAGGTCTCATCTTAATTTCGGAAATGTTGAGACTAAATTTCGAAGCGAGAATAGGTAAAATTATATGTTTCTCCTAAATTTTGACTGAACCAGAAGTCTGTCTGGGCTAATCCTAAAATTTTTAGTCGCTCTAGCAGAAATAAAATGATCGTTTTTACTCAAGGGAAGTTAAAAAAAAAATAAAAGAAAAGAAAAAAAAAGAGGGAAAATGTCTCATCTTAATTTTGGAAAAATTGAGACTAAATTTCAAAGCGAGGATAGGTAAAATTATATGTTTCTCCTAAATTTTGACTGAACCAGAAGTATGTCTGGGCTAATCCTAACCTTTTTAGTCGCTCTAGCAGAAATAAAATGATCGTTTTCACTCAAGGGAAGTTAAAAAAAAATAAAAAAATATCAAGTTTCTCCGAGATTCTCCATAAAGTTAAAGTGTGTGAGGGCCAAAAGGAGATTGATATGGAGCTATTTAAAAAAGCAGACAGACCCTTGTTGTAAAAATTTTTAAACAGTATATTTTCCCTGAGTATGTTATATACTTATTGATTGCCCCCACTTCATAACAAAAATGTGTATAAAGAGATGGTGAAAGGAAATTTGTTATCGATTTCCCCCATATAATATAAAGAGATGATGCAAGGAAATTCATTATATGATTGCCCTCATATCACCATTTAAATGCTAAAAACAACGAAGTCGTGAAAGAAAATTCAATGTGGAAAATCTGATAACTTAACCGGGGTACTGAACAGGCCCGCTGGCAGTGAAACAATGTCTACATACTGGATAAGGTTGTTATACATGATTTGCAAGATGCTTTGGTAATTTTCTCCTTTTAGCCAGATTACACTCTAAGATTATGGGATTCCAGATTATACTCTAAGAGTCTCTTGATGCGAATACGATCAAATAAAAACTGGTAGAATGACTAATCTTGTTTTGATTATCTTGCACAAGTCTGAGGTCAGTTTTAGAAAGGGAAATCTATGTGAGCCTATTTTGAGATTGTCAAATTATTTAGTCTTGAAAGTTTTCCAAAGTTAAGGTTGGAATCTTTATCCTCTTAGTAGGGTTTTCACAACTATGTCTCACAGACTAGAATAACTAACCCCATTTACCCAATAAAAGAAACTAAGTCCGCCCGTTCTCCTCATCCCACAAGGAGACAAGGTCCCCAATTGGAGCCTATGTTGAAACCAGGTTTTAAACTTTTTACCTCTAAAACTAAAACTTTTCTCTTTCGGGATTCGACTTTTCTCAAGGTATAATCCTCGCTAACAGTCCAAAAAAAACCGGTACCAAAGTCCTGGAATGATTTCATTTCTTCGTTATAATAAAAGAAAAAAAGCTCAAGTGTTATTAAAGTCTAGACGCACGTTCTGTAAAGTACTGTTAATCACGATAAATTAAAACCCTAAACGAGTTAATTAACCATCTTTTAACCTTTTGGGATTCGAGTTTACTAAGAACAATACATTTTCAAAACATTTTGAATCACGAAATCCCGATTCCCGATTTCCCGAAAGAAGTGGAAGTTAGTCTTAATTATGATTAATTAAAAACTAATCCCATCACAATTTCGGGATTCGGGGTTTAGTGGTGACATACCTGATGTAAGCGTGATCCCTGAAACCCCAAAACACGAAGTCCCAACTCAATACCAAAGTTAAGACCTAAACTTTTTTCGTTTTAAAAAACATTTAATGGTTTTTAAACTTCTTAGGTATTTTCATTTATGAGTTCCATCAAATGAGATTTTTCAAATTTTGATTTTAGAATCGCCGAAATACAGCCATATTAATAACGGATAGTTGGTGATTTCCGTGACACCAATGCATATCTCATAAATATTCTCTTCTTTAAAGGTATTAAATTATTGGCAGCCGCATCAGTACTTTCACCATTAAATGAGTTAAATGAGTTAAAGGTCTGTGTTTTAAAACTTATTTTTTCTCTTTCTATCAACAGTAAGTCGCATCTAGCCGAGCTTTCACACCTCCCTTCTGTGACAGTTTTTCATTCCAATACAAAAGTCATGGAACCAAAGAAGGGACCCAAGAAGAGTAAAGATACAACTAAGATATCTAGCCCGGAGGGAGATGTCATATCCGACACCACTACACATGCTATCAACTCGATTAAATCATGGAGACAAATTTATGAAAATCTGAACCACGAGATAAAAAATTCCCCTAACGACTCTGAGAATCATCTTCGGGACATAGCATAATCAAAACTTCACAAAATTGCAACATGCCCACGGCTCATGGCGTACAACGACATGATCAGTTGGACTTTGGACAAAGTTGATATTCCAACGAGAAGCATTTTAAATGATCAAGGGGCCATTATCGGCTCATTCAGACCTGAACATATCCAGGTTATGTACAAAATCTCACCCAATCCTAAATTCATTTACAATGCCGAATTTATTGCTGAATTTTAGAGAAAGGAATGCATTGAGGTAGACCAAACTTACCCTGATTTAATCAAAGGCTGGTGGAGATGTCCATCAAAATTTAGGGTTGATACCCATAGAATTTATGCCACATCCTCTTTGAATGAGTACATGGTTTATGTAGCCATGATGCTATGCAAACTCTTCGGCAAAAAGAATCCCTGTTATTTCCCCGCAAAATGGGTGCCATTTTTAGAAGAAGCATCAGAAGGATATAGTTTCAACTGGGACAAGATTTTATCTGATAATATAGCCAAAGAGGTTTCCGTTTACAGAGTTGCAAGAGCCCGAGGTCAACCAACAACCTTTTACATGTCAGCATACATCATGGACGCAATTTGTTTTATGACCCCATTCCCCCTGGTGAATTGGAGTTGGAACACAACCTTCCTTGAACCCATTCACGAATATCACTCCGAGCTGTGGGAAGAAAACGAAAAAAATTCGTTTTATGAAATTTTCCATTTCGTGGTAATACCAATGCACAAAATGTTTTTCGGCTGTGACCCTCCTTGCATTTCTGAAGTAGTTTCAAATAACCTCAAGCCAATATCATACTTGTTCATTGAAGAAAGCTTCTCCTACATCAGGGTTTATGGGTGCTCAATTCCCCCTCACACGCTTCCAAAATTCCTCCCGGATAGACTGGTGTGTAGGGAAGTAGCACACCAAATAGTAAAAGGTGGTGTCATAATAGAGATAAAGGAAGCTCAAAAGAAGTCCTGGCCAATCTTTCCTGTGCATATCGAGAAATTTTCATTACTAAATTTGGGATATTCCAGGGTGGAAGCAGAAGCACTCGAAGAAGTTAAACTGTTAAATATTGAGTACAAAAGGCATGACCCTTATAAACTAGTAAACAAACACTTGATACACTGCAATATGAAAGCACATGAACATAAGGAGTCCCCTTGGGATGCCATGTTCAAAGGGACCAAGTCTTATAAAGAAGTGTTAGAATGAGTACAGACATTGTCGTCTGACCTGCAAGCTAGCTTTCAAACCTTTTAGAAGCATATACGGAGTGGTCTGCCCCAAGTACTTTAAGGATAAGAAATCACCCTTCCCCCAGGAGCAAGAAAGTGTCCCCCCAAGTTTTGAGAAGGAAGCACAGAAGAAGGGAAATCCCAAAAAATCCCCACAAGATATGGAAAGGCCTCCACAAAACAAAAAGACCGAAGCAAAGAAAAGGTCAGCGAGACCTCCCAAGTCCGGTAAGCTTACTCCCCCTTCATCACCCGGGGTTGATGTCAATATGTCGAAGGTAGTAGGAGGGAAAGGATCTATAGATCTAGGGAGTCCCATAGCTTCCTTAACCCCCTTATAGTCCACTTTTGGATTCCCATAGACATGAGATCTTTTTGTTGATGACCTTACCTCCATTCCCATAGATGAGATTCCTCCTTTTGATTATTTTTTCAGTAGAAAAGGGAAGGTCGTCCTAAAACAGGAGATGCACAAGAAGGAGGGGAATATGGTAAATAAACATAAAGTCTTGATAGATAGACATAATTTGGAGGAAGAGGATTTTGCTACAGAGATAGCAGGTTCCATGGGAGCCATGGCAACAACAAACTTTTTTATCGTGGGAAAAATGAGAACCAGGATAAAGAAGAGAGATAAAATCATAGCACAATTACAAGAGAAGTTAAAAAATGCCGAGGGGAACATTAGAGAAGAAATGAGTAAAATATTGGAGCAGACAAGGGCTACCGAAAGGTTAGAGGTTCAATTACTCAAAATGATCTTGGACTAGATAAGCCAACAAATACAAGCAAGTCAACTACAAATTACTCAGAAAAAGGAGCATGCAGAACAGTTACAAGCTAGATTAATATTGATGGAAGGTAAAATTATAGATCTAAAAGCTTTCCAGGCCCATTCACTTGAAGTGCATTCAAAAATAGAAGTTGGACAACCAAAATTGATTTCCAAGATAGAGATTGTTCAGAATTACTTTCAAGAAGTAGATAATGCCTTTGATAATATTATCCTAAGGGAAAAAGAAGACAAAGCAGTGAGGATTACTCTCCAAAAGGAAATTATATATTCGACAGGTGAGGAGGTATACAAGGCTATGAAAGTATCAACCACAGAGCAAATTAGAAGTGACATCATGCTCAAGCTATGGGAAACCAACATAACTGAAAGCAAAAGAACAGTCAAATAAATCAGAGATGATTGTGAAGAAGTTTTTGATCTTTTAGACAAAGGGTTGTTAAATATTGGCAAATCCAATTGTACAGGACTTCTGGGACAGATCAATATTGAAATACATCAATTAAATTTTAGGGAAAATTTGAGTGAAATCCAAATGGAAATTTCACAACTAAGAAAAATGGATGTCACCCTAATAGCTAGGTTGTTAGTTGAGCCTAAATTAAATCTACAGTCAATAAAGTTTGCAGATAAAGGAGTTGATGACCGTCTTTCCAAGATTCAGAGAAAGGTTAATCTGTTCGAGGCAAGAGACCTTCCAGAACCCCCCAAAAATTTTACACAATTCCTGGAGAGATGCATTAAATGTATTGAATCAAAAGAAGGAGAGTCATCAACAAAGTAAAAGTATTATTTGGAAGAGATTTACTTCCAAGAAAATGGAAAAATGGAGAAGATCATGCAAATGATTTTGGACTTATTTTTTTTTAACAAATAGTTAGTCACTAGGAATTAGGAAATCACCAACCGACTTAAGATTGGTGGTTTTGTATAAATGTAATTTTTCAAGACTAAGAAGAGGATTTTTTCTGGAGGTGATTGTAAAGAGAAAATTTCATTTTGCCAGAATTAATACAATATAGATTGAAGATTCCAGATCTTGTCAAGCCTGAGTTATGTGTTTCTTTGTCATTTCATCTTTTATCTCATACCTTCGTTAAATGATTTCATGATGTAACTTATATTGTGGTGATTAAACATTCAGATTATCTAACTGTTTGCAGTTTTTCCTCTGTATCAACTGTTAGCGGATATAAGACCTATGAATGTTTTAGAACTCTGAAATTATATACTTCTTCGAAGTTTTCATCCTTCTTTATTCTATAAGTATAAAATGAGATTCCTCTTAAATTGATGCCTCATTTTTGTTATACAACTACATGTTTCCTTTTCTTTATTCATTCCATGCACTATCTCTTTTAAATTTGACTTAGATACTAGAAAAGGCCTTCATTTCTGTTATACTATTGATCCATAATTTGGAAGTTTTTTTCTTATTAATTCAAACCAAAAATCTGCAACCCTTGATTTTTTTTTTTCTTTTTGACTTAAAAAGAAAAGGAAACCCTTTGCTTCCATGATTGTTCCAGTTACCAGACAGCCTAATATAGAACCCGGTCTATCAGATCAGATGAGCATTGCGTTAAACCTATTCAATACCATCTTACAAAAAATAAATACATGGGTAGAACTTGAATGTTCATGGGCTGCAATTGAAAGGGATATTAGCATCCAAGAACAATGGGAAGCTAGAATGAGACAATTAAGGAACCAACTGTGATCTCGCTTTCCATTAAACTAGTCTTTTTACCCATTAATTATCTCTACCTTTTTGGACACTTGACGATATACTTTAGAGCCTTAAAGTATAAACTCAGGAACAAAAGAAAGTAAAGGAGGACAAAGTTCTGTGTTTTCTTTTTAGGCTGGTTATCTTTATTCCACAATGTAACGATAATGATGTCAAAACAAAAATAAATAGTATGACCAAATTGTAGGCCTTTTCTTGTATCTTAGTCAAAGTTTAAAGAAAATAAACATGCATGATATGGAGAAAAACATAAAGCTATTAGCAAAGTGAGGCATCAATTTCAGAGGAATCTCACATTGTAACAGAAGACTATGAAATGAGAAAAATATTAATGAAGCATATGATGTTGAAATCTAAGCATCTACAGGTCTTGTATCTGTTGATAACAGATACAGAGGAAAAACTGTAAATGATTTGAAATAACAAGAATACTAATTTCCAAAGTAGAGGTTGTACTAAATTGTAGCTAAGCATTCATCAATTAAACATATATAAGAAAGATGAGATGACAGGGAAACACATAACTCATAAGTGACAAGATCTGGAATCTTCAATATGCAATTCTATTAATTTAGAGTCTCTTCAAAATTACTTCATCAAAAATTTCATAGAGATAAAAAATCCCTTGTTTTAGTCTTTGTTCCTTGTATTCATACAAGGTCATCCATATTTCATGGTTAACAATCTTCTACTTTCTAGGAGAAAAATAGTTACAAAGATGCAACCTTAACCGTTACACAATTAAATTTTGTTTATTTATCATTCCAACAGAATGAGTTTCCAAACAATACTTCATTGCTTAGTCGAAGTCTCTCCCTCCTTTGATGCTACACATTCAATACATTTCTCCAGAAAATGGACAAAGTTTCTAGGAGGTGTTGGAAGATATTTAGTCTCAAATAGATAACACTTTCTTTGTACCTTTGGGAATCGGTCTTCAAAACCTTGGTCGGAAAACTTGATCACTTGCAATTTTAAACTGGGCTGTACCAACCATCTGTGTATTAGGTTGGCATGGATTTCCTTCAATTGTAAAATTTGAATATGAATCTTCTTCAAACCTTCTTTACAGTCCAGCTGCTGTTTTTCAATGTTTATCTGCCCTAGTGACTTGGAGCAGTCATTTTTTTCAATTCCTAATGCTTGCTTATCCAAAGAATCGAATATTCCTTCACAATCATCGTTGATTTATTTGACTATATTCTTTCTCTCAGATATATTTGTTTCCCATAACTTGAGCATGATGTCTCCTTTTATTTGTTCCATGACATAGAGCTTTAGATTTTTCATCGCCTCTTTCTTCCCTGAACATGCAACTGCTTTCTGGAAAGTATTCCTTGCTGCTTTAGCTTCTTTTTCTAGTAAAATAATATTATCAAAATATTTTCTTACCTCTTGAAAGTAATTTTGGATGATCCCTATTTTGGAGATCAGTCTCTGCTGCTCGACTTCTATCTTTGTATGCATTTCTAGCGAGAGGGTCTGGAAATCCTTTAAATCTATAACCTAACCTTCCATCAAATTTAACTTAGCCTGTAACTGTTCTACATGCTCCTTTTGTTGAGAAACCTACACCTGACTTTCTTGTATCCTTTGGTTCATTTCATCCAGGCTTGATTTGAGTGATTGAATTTCTAGCCTTTCGACAACCCTGGTCTGCTCCAAGCTTTTACTCACCTCTTTTTTTGATGTTCTTCTCAACATTCTTTAACCGATCCTGTAATTGAGCTATCATGCTATTACTCTTATTTATCCTCATTCACATGTTTCCCATGGTAAAAAAGTTTGTTGTTTCCATGGCTCCCATGAAACCTGCTATCTCTGTAGCGAAATCCTCCTCCTCCAAATTCTGTCAATCTAGCAAGACTTTATGCTTTTTTACCATACTCCCCTCCTTCATATACATCTCTTGTTTCAGGAAAACCTTCCTCTATCTGCTGAAAAAATAATCAGAAGGAGGAATCTCATCTATGGAGATAGAGGTGAGGTCATCAACAAATAGGGCTCTCGTTTGTGGGAATCCAAAGGTGGACTGTAAGGGGGTTAAGGAAGCTATGGGACTTCCTAGCTCTGTATATCCTTTCCCTTCTATTGCCTTAGGAATACTGACATCAACACCAAGTGATGAAGGGGGAGTAAGCTTACTGGACTCAGGAGGTATCTTGGATCTCCTCTCTGCTTCTGTCTCTGGTTTTTTTGTCTGTAAGGCCTCTTTATTTTGTGGGGGCCTTTCAGTATCTTGTGGGACTTTTTTGGGATTGCCCTTCTCCTGTGCTTCCTGTTCGAAGCCTGGGGGAGTATTTTTGTGTTCCTGGGGAAGGGTGATTAATTCTCCTTGCAGTACTTTGGGCAGACCACTCCGTCTATGCTTCTGAAAGGTCCTAAAACTAGCTTGCAAGTCAGACGACAATGTTTGTACTCGTTCTAACACCTCTTTATAAGTCTTAGTCCCTTTGAAAATGTCATCCCAAGGGGACTCCTCATGTTCATATGCTTTCATATTGCAGTGGGCCATGTGTTTCCCGACTAACTCTTAAGGATCGTGCTTCCTGTGCTAGAGGTCTACCAATTTGACCCCCTCCAGTGATGTCACTTCAACCTTGGAATGACCCAAGTTGAGAAGTGAAAATTTTCCAATATGAACGAGAAAAATAGGACAAGATTTCTTTTGAGTTGTCTTTAATTCTATCCCGATTCCACCCATTGATATTTTATAAGCTACCTCCCTGCACACTAGTCTATCAGGGGGGAATTTTGGGAGCGCATGTGGAGGAATCAAACATCCGAAAACTCTGATGTAGGAGAAATTATCCTCTATAAACTAGTCAGTAATTGCCCGAAGGCTCCCTATGACCAAATCTGAAATGCGGGGGGGTGCATAGTCGTATAGCATCTGGTGTAGTGGTATTACCATGAAATGACAAATCTCATAGAATGAATCTTTGGCGTTTTCTTCCCAAAGTTTAGAATGATATTCATGAATAGGCTCCAGGTAAGTCAGATTCCAACTCTAATTCATCAAAGGGAAAGGAGTCGAGAAGCATATAGCATTCATGATGTATGCGAACATATAAAAGGCTGTTGTTTGGCCTTTTTCTCTTGCAGTCTGGTACTCCATAACCTCGCTCACTATGTTATCGGATAAAATCTTATCCCAATTGAAGATGTAACCTTCTGCGGCCTCCTGCAAAAGAGGCACCCATTCCACTAGGAAGTGGGTAGGACTTTCCTTACCAAAAAGACTACATAACATCATCGCCACATAAACCATATACTCATTTAAAGACACTGTGGTGTAAACACCATGTGTGTCAGCCCTAAATTTTGCTTTGTTTCTCCACCAGTCTTTTATTATGTCAGGATACGTTTGGTTTGACTCAAAACATTCTTTCCTCTGAAACTCACTGATGAAATATTTATTATAAATGCATTTGGGATAGGAAGACAATTTATACATTACTTGTATATGTTCTGGTCTGAAGGAGCCGATGACGACCCCTCGACTGTCCAGAATGCTCCTCATTTGCACGTCCTCTCGCTCTAAAGATCAACTGATCATGTGGTTGTAATTCAGGAGTCGCGGCCGCATAGCCACCTTGTGAAGTTCAGACTCCGCTATATCCTGGAGTTTGTTGTTAGCATCATGGGGGGAGTTCTTAATCTCATAATCAAGAGTTTTGAAAACCTGCCTCCATGATTTTATGGAATCGATGGCATGTGGTATTGTATCAGATACAACATCTCCATCTGGACTCGATACCTCTGCAACTTCCTCATTTTTCTTGGTGGCCTTCTTGGGCGCCATGGTGGTTATACTGGACCAGAAATCTGTTTACAGAGAAAAGTGTACAAAACTGGACAAATGTGACTCTCTATAGAGGTAAAGGTTAAGAATGAACGTTGACACACATGACCTTTATTAATCTTTAAATTTGTGTTGTAGCGAGCGTACTGATACCATCGATGAAAAATAAATGCTTTAATTTGAAAGATATGCTTAGAGATACGAACTCACGTCAAAAATATTTGCATTTACCCATTATTAATAATGCCATATATCGATGATTTCAAAACTGAAAACTTGAAAATCATTTCCTTTCTTAATTCTCGAAAAGCAACTTAGTCATCATCAATTGTGTTTTGAAAATAGTTTAATCTTTTAATCTTAGGGTTTGTTTAAAGAAAACATGATTTTTCATTTCAGAACTTCAGGGATCCTGCCATGAGGGGATATGTCACAAGTAAACTCTGGATCACGAAATTGCGATGGGATTAGCAAGGTGCTAATCATTCGTATTAAAAAACTTTAACTAATCATGATTAGTGGACAATTAATTTTTAATTTTTACTTTTCGAAAAATCGAGGACCGGGAGTTCGAAGGAGAAGAGTTTGAAAACGTTTTAGCAGAGAGAAAACTAAATTGCGAAAGACTAAGGGAGAGATAATTGTGTTTATGGATTTGATTAATTACGAATTAAAGAGTGCTTTGTGGTAAACAATGGAAAAAGTAACATTCATTTCATTCCACGTTTTGCTTTATATTTCTTAATATTTTGAAATGGCTTCGGGATTTCAACGCTAGGAAAAAGGTATAGTTGAATATCACACCTTGAGAAGAACCAAATTTTGAAACCCGAAAAGGAACAAGTGATTTTGAATCCTTTCTATTTTGGACTAAGGGCGGCTCCATGGCTCAAGAAAAGATGAAGCTTCATTTTTAAAGGGTGGAAAAATTTGATCTTCGTGTCAACATTAGGCTCCATCTAGGGATCTCATCTCCTTGTGGGATGAGAATAAAATGTAGACGAAGTGCCTTCATTGGGTAATGGAGTCAAAGATTTGGCTCTGTGAGACAAATAAGGAGAAAAAACTGAACAAGATTAGGGTCTCAACGTCAACCTCGAAAACTCTACAAAAAAAAAAATTCTGACTATCCCGAGCCAAGTTTTCAATAGATTTCTTATCCGAAAGCTGAACTCAAAACTGTGTAAGATAATAAAAACCCAATTAATCAATCTTGTTAGGATTTTCATGATTCTTTTTGCATCAAGGTAAGTATTTATGTTGTGTCTGATAAGGAGATCTTAGAAACCTATGATAGAATCCAGTTGAAAAGAAGAGAAATTACTAGAGTATCTTTTAATTCACGTATAACAAATTTTATCAGATATGAGGATATTGCTTCACTGCCAGCAAGCCTGTTCAGTACCCCGGTGAAGTTATCCGACTTCCCACATTGAATTTCCTTTCACCACTTCGTTTTTCGTAAGAATTTAAATGATGAGATGAGGGCAATCAATAAGTATGAATTTCCTTTCTTCATCTCTTTGAACTAGATGGGGACAATCAATATTGAATTTCCTTTCACCATCTGTCCATATATTTTTTTTTTTTTTAAACAATGATGATTTATTTATTGTACTTTTCAGAGTTTTTATCCGGAATTTAAAAAAAAAAAGGGGATTTCATACCTTTATGAGATCTTATATTGCCAACCCAAATATTATTCGTTCATTACCTTTTTCATTGTGAGAGGCTTGATATGAGTACCTATGCATTTTGGGATTTTCAGTACCTCAAGTCCGTTGTCTCACGATAAACTTTTCCTGGGAATAACATAACATTATAGTCCTTAGGAAATGACATGAAATAAGCTTTTGTTTCTTTTATTTTATATGCNAATTTCCTTTCACCACTTCGTTTTTCGTAAGAATTTAAATGATGAGATGAGGGCAATCAATAAGTATGAATTTCCTTTCTTCATCTCTTTGAACTAGATGGGGACAATCAATATTGAATTTCCTTTCACCATCTGTCCATATAATTTTTTTTTTTTTAAACAATGATGATTTATTTATTGTACTTTTCAGAGTTTCCCTGAATAACATAATTAGTCCTTAGACATGAAGTCAGTTTTTGTTTCTTTTATCTTTATATGCATGCTCTTAATACATATATATATATATATATATATAGCATATATATATATATAGCATATATATATATATATATATATATATATATATATATATATATATATATATATATATATATATATATATATATATATATATATATATATATATATATATATATATATATATATATATATATATATATATATATATATATATATATTAAAACATGGCAAAATGTTAAACAAAGCTTATTTCATGTCATTTCCTAAGGACTATAATGTTATGATTTTCATGATTCTTTTTGCATCAAGGTAAGCATTTATGTTGTGTCCGATAAGGAGATCTTAGAAACCTATGATAGAATCCAGTTGAAAAGAAGAGAAATTACTAGAGTATCTTTTAATTCACGTATAACAACTTTTATCAGATATGAGGATATTGCTTCACTGCCAGCAAGCCTGTTCAGTACCTCGGTGAAGTTATCCGACTTCCCACATTGAATTTCCTTTCACCACTTCGTTTTTCGCAAGCATTTAAATGATGAGATGAGGGAAATCAATAAGTATGAATTTTCTTTCTTCATCTCTTTGAACTAGATGGGGGCAATCAATATTGAATTTCCTTTCACCATTTGTCTGTATATATATATATATATTATTTTAAACAATGATGATTTATTTATTGTACTTTTCAGAGTTTTTATCCGGAATTTAAAAAAAAAAGGGGATTTCATTCCTTTATGAGATCTTATATTGCCAGTCCAAAGATTATTTGTTCATTACCTTTTTCATTGTGAGAGGCTTGATATGAGTACCTATGCATTTTGGGACTTTCAGTACCTCAAGTCCGTTGTCTCACGATAAAATTTTCCTGGGAATAACATAACATTATAGTCCTTAGGAAATGACATGAAATAAGATTTTGTTTCTTTTATTTTATATGCATGTTTTAATATATATATATATTTATTTATTTTTATTTACAAAAAACATGAAAACAAACTGGTATATACAATGATAATTTAGAAACACATTATTGCATGAAATGTTTGAGATGCCGCCCATTTACAGGGGCATTAAGAATGTCTCCATCCAGGTTTTCTAATAACCAAGCATTTTTTCCTTCCAAGGCCAAAATTCTGTATGGACCAGACCAGATTGGATCGAATTTGCCATGTTGTCCAGCGTCTTCCTTTCTACCTTCCCATTTTAAGACCAAGTCGCCAGGGATAAATGCTTTATGTTTCTCTTTGTGATCGAATAAGGATTTCATTTTATCTTGATACCTTTGCAACCTTTCATTTACATCAGCCCTATTTTGCTGGACTTTGACTAGCTAGTTTATTCTCCTGGTAACGCCATTGGGCTCTTCATTGGAATCTTGCTAGAGTTTCATTACTGGTAGAGAAAAATTTATTGGAAAAACGATATTAGTGACATATACCATCTAGAAAGGGGAAATCCCAATTGATATTTTGGTACTTATTCTGTTGGCCCATAAAGCATATTTTAAATGGGTATGCTACGCTTTTTTGTTTTCAGTCAAAACTTTTTTATCATGGTAATCAAGCTTTTGTTGGATGATTTAACCAAACCATTTCCTTGTGGGTAGTAAGTTGTGGAGTGCCCTAGTATGATGTTATATTTTTGACAAAAAATTATCATGGCCATTGCTTTAAATGCCTGCGCGTTGTTAGTGACTATTTTTCAAGGGCAACCAAATCTGGATAAGATATTATCTTCCAAGAAATTGATTACTATTGAGTCAGTTGCATTCCTTGTGGGGATAACTTCTACCCACTTAGTGAAATAATCAGTAGCAGTTAAGATCCATTTGTGTTGGGCACTGGAGTGTGGATGAATTTCTCCGATGAAATCAAGTCCCCATTGCTGAAACGAGGCTTCAATTTTAACTGGAATCAGGGGTAAGGTTGGGACTCTCTGTTTGCCTGTGAACAATTGGCATGGGATGCAATTTTGAACTTTAGTGTTCACTTCTGTGAACAATTTGGGCCAGTAGTATTCGGCTCTTAATATTTTATACACTGTTTCTCGCCTATCATGATGTCCTCCACATACTCTGATATGGAATTCATCTATAACCTCTTCTGTTTCAGTCTCAACTAAGCACCTCAGTAGAAAACTGAAGGGATCTTTCCAAAACAACTTAGCATCTATGATATAGTATTTTACAGCATGTAACTTTAGCATCCTAGTTTTTGACGGGGTTAAATCACTAGGGCATTGAAGCGTGAGTAGGTAATGGACAATGTCGCAATACCAGGCTGAAGCCAAAAAATTATCTTGGATTTCGACTGTAGGTACATTGATATCAAGATCGTCTATTTCCAAGAATCCCTCATCCTCTTGCAACCGATTTATCCCAAGCGCTTTTAAATTTGATTTGGCAAGCAATTTAGCTAAACCTTGACCTTTGATAATTTTAGTTGGCTTGACTTCTAGATCAAACTCCTGAATCTTAGCTAACCACCTGCCTCTTCTTCCATCGCTGTCTGGTTGCACTAGGATGTCTTTAACAGAGATAGAGGGTACATAGGCTATGATATTTGAATGTAACACATAAGTTCTGAAAGCCTTCAGAGATTTCACCATTGTGTAGGCTTGTTTCTCCATTATATCATATTTCAACTTAGCATCTCTGAGGCTTTTGCTAAAAAATGCAATAGGCCGCTCAAAAATTTCTTCATTTTTTTGTAACAAGACAACTGCAATGGTATGTTCTGAGGCAAAAGAAAAAAATAAAAACTCTTTCGTGTAATCTGGACTTGCCAAGACCTGTGCTTCACTTATTAATTTCTTGATGCGTTGAAATGATGCTTTGGCTTCACTAGTCCATCTCACCTTGCTGTCCTTTTCGAGCATATCTGTTATCAATTTCACAATCTTAGCGAAGTTAGGAATGAATCTCCTCAAGAAATTTATTTTTCCTAAAAAAGAATGGATTTCTTTTACATTTCTAGGAAAATTTATAGTGTCAATTGCTTCAACCCTTTTTGGATCGATTTTGATTCCTTCTTTAGACATGATATGGCCCAAGAGCTTACCTTCTTGCATCGTGAAATGAGATTTCTTGGGGTTGAGTGACAAACCAAATTTTCGGTTGGGGTTGAGTGACATGTTCAGGTCATCAACGTAGATAACAAAAAAATTATCCCTTTCACCCACGAAAGTGATATCCATGGCCTGCTGAAAAGTAGCCCCTGCATTCATCAAACCAAAGGGCATTTTATCGTACATAAAAGTACCCCACCGGGTAGTGAAAGCAGTCTTTTCTTTATCATATTGATGCACTATGATCTGATTGTAACCTGAAAAACCATCAATCATAGACATTCGGTTATCTCTAACTACTTTTTCTAAGACATGATCCATCTTAGGAAATGGGTAATTGTCTTTGAGTGATGATCGATTCAGATTTCTGAAATTGATGCATAGTCTGATCTCACCATTTTTCTTTCTTACTAGGACCAAGTTGGCTACCCACTTAGAGTATCTTAGTGGAACTATGATTTTAGCATCCAGGAGTTTTTTGACTTCTTTTTCTATCACCGATAACAGGATAGGGTTAATCTGTCCGAGTTTCTGTCTAAAAGGTTTGACACCTAGTTTTAGTGGGATTTTATGTTCCATGATGGTTGTATCATAAGTTCTCAACTCGTCATAAGAACAGGAAAAAACATATTTGTATTTTCTAAGAAACTCAACATATTTACTCTTGATTTTGGGAGACAGGTACCTGGACACTTTCACTAGTCTGGGACTCTCATCAAAACCTATATTGCAATCTTCGACTTCCTCTGGCTGAGGCTGTAAGGTATTCTTCAAAGGGATGTCATCATGACTAAAAATCCTTTCTAAGGGAATCATGCCCTTGGGTATCTGATTATGTTTTAAAACTAACATCCGGTGATTTGCGATTTTATCCTGGAACTCTTGGGGGTCCTCCCCTTCCTGCATGATCCAAATAGGATCATTTTGGTTCTCTTAGTCAGCATGGGTTTCAACGAAATCGTCTATCGTTTCTAGAAATTTTCAGAGTTGTTCATCGTCCTCGAAGACTTGCCAATGTTGTATGTTATTGGGTATGGAAGGTCTATGTCTTATTTATATATGATATTTAAGTTTGAAAGTAGTGAGAGGTGTGAAATTCGAAGCTGCTTTGGCTAAAGCATCCACCTGCTGATTTTCAGCTCTCGGGACGAAATGAACATTAACAGAGGAATTTTTTTTTTCGATTAGGTCCCAATTTTTTTTTCGATATGAACTTAACCTAGTATGTTTGGCCTAATAATGGCGATTAACCTATTTCATGATCAACTCTGTGTCACCAAAAGCTTCCAAGTTTTTAATTTTCATTTTCCTTGCGGCCTCTAACCTTAACGCTAGAGCTACGTACTCACATACGTTATTGGTGTGGTCCATGTTCCATTAAAGCCTATAAGAGAAAGGGATAACGAATTGGTTATCAGGTACCACAAAAATTACTCCAGCCCTAGCTCCAAGATAAGATGAGGCACCGTAAAAAAACATTTTCCAAACACCAGTGTTATACACATTTTGTTCTATTTGTTTTTTTATTTTCTGTACAATTTTCTTCTATACACGCATCCACATCATCATCTATAGATAATATACAATTACCTAAATCATGATTGACAATATATACAGGATAATTGTTTGGGCTGATAGGATCACTGACCGTAAATGCTAACCTGGTTTCCCTGTACAATCGTGTGAACTGCCCCCCGAAAACTGGAATTGTTGCGTACGTCATATCAAGTTGAAGGGAACCTCCAAGTTTGGCACCCCAAGATTGGGACAAGAGCATGCCATATTTTGGGGGCATATCTGCGACAACTACATCCATTAAAACACCTTTTTGAAGGTACTTGTGCAAGGTTTAAAACTAAGTCCTTTATCATACCTATACACTTGAATTTTCTCGAATTGAAAGAATATAAATCTCCATAAGGCCTAGTGATTTCAAGGCCGAGTCTATCCATGATTGCTTTAGGCATCACATTGTGATATGCCCTAGAATCTAACATGTAATTATGGAGTAGATGGTGGAGAACGGTCAAAGTAATGTAGAAAGGGGCAATAATGTCTTTGGCACCTTCGAAGTGTGGGCCAAAAATTATGTGAGGTTTTTCATCCTCTAAGTTTATAATATCATCCTGACTTTCATTTTCTGAACAATTAATCATTTTAGCAATTTGTTTCCGGTATATCAGGTTTTTAGCCAGTTCTACAAGAGGAATAGGTATTTTGATCTTATTGATTTCATTTTCTAGGTTGAAACTTCCAAAGGTTTTGTCGATTTCCATGTTTTGAACCTCCGACCCTTCCTTTTCAGTTTTCCTTAGCTGAGGGGTCTTTTTTTTAGTAACAGGGGTATCTAGTTTTTGCATGCTCAAGGGTGGCGTTTCTGCTGTCTTTGTTTTAGTAGACTAGATGTTAGAGGCCTTAGTCCCTTTAGTATGTTTCTCTATGCTTTTTGAAACTGGTTCATCAATTTCAGACCTCGGTAGTATTTTTTTAACTGGAACGGTTGCAAAAACCATGTTTCTAGGTCTCAGGTTGTATTTCTGGTGAAGTTCACCCATTATCCCATCTGCTATTCCCTGATAGGTCAAATCTTCTGAAACACTGCCATTCTTGCTACTCTCAGTCCCATACTCTGTAGTCAAAGATTTTTCATAATCATGTCTTTTTATGTAAGGTTGTAGGCAGTCATCACCAAGATTGTTCATATCCTCTTCTAACTCCTCAAAATCCTCCAAGTCTTGTCCTCCTACAAAGTTTTCACTTTTAAAAGGAGTTTGGATCTTTTGATCTTCAATATTAATTTGTTTTTGGTGTTTTTTAGGGTTAGGGTTCTTTCTGAACTCCTTTCTAGGGCAATGTTCATTCTTAGCTTGTTCTAGTTCCATTCTCGATATTTTGTTTGACAGTTCTTTGATGATTCTAGCCATATCGTCCATTTTTTCCTCTAAAGATCTTCCTGATCTAGAGGGTGCTCCTTGCTCCATGTATCTCTTGATTTCTTTGTTTCCCGTATCGAATTTGGCTTTTAGCTTTCCTGATGCCATCATATTAGATTCAATTTTGAGGGCATCATCTTGCATCTTGGTAAGATCTACTGATCTTCTCTCCCTTAATAACAGGGCAAAGTCGGGGTCAAAAGCTCCAACGAAAGTCACTTTCACTGCAAGTTGTGAGGGCTTGAACTCGGTTGGGATCTTATTGTATAATTTGTTAAACCGTTGTGTAAACTCAAGGATTGATTCAGAGTTTTTCTTTCAAAGAGATCCAAATTCGGCCAGATAATAAAGATGGTATTTCTGTTCGCCACATTGTATGATAAAAGCGTTTTCAAGTTCATCATATGATGGTATAGATCCGACAGCTAGGCCTTGAAACCAGGTTCTTGCTTTCCCTTCAAAATTTTGAACCGAGAGTTTGGAGTAAACATATTCATGTTCCAATCCAAGAATGTCAGCAAATTGATCGAATTTTTTTATGTGTTCGGCTGCTGTCAAGTCGCCTTCTCCTGTGAACTTAGGCAAGTTTTCATGTAATTTTCTAGTAAATCATGGAGAGGGACCAGTAGAATGAGAGGGGCATATATTGCAACAAATTTTTCAAATATCCAAAGAGGTGGTGCTTGGCCACCCTCTCCTCCTCCTTGACACCCGCAATAGCACCTCCATCACCACCTCCTCCGGTCGCGACCATTATGGAGTTAACGGTTAAAGTCTGTGGGTTGTAAGGATGGGTTTCAAGAAAATGATTATCGAAGGGGAAGAAACTTGAGAAAGAAGAGCTTGGGGAATGTGGAATGGTTCCTTTAGAACAACAGGGTGAGAATATAGGAGAATCAACAAAAGTTGAGTCAAGATATATAGAATAATTGTTTGAGTTTTGAGATGTAGGAAAATGAACTTCAAGAAGGGAGGGAGAATGAGTCACCACAGGAAGTGAGGAAACTCTTCGTTTTCTATCGGTGTGGAAAAAGGCTGAGAAAGCCTCAGTCTCAAAGACCGGATGAACTAGATCTGATTCAGGGATGTGACTTTATCAACAGGGTATTTCCCATAAAGGGGTGGAATACTTGATTCACCGCGTTGATCTTATGAGTCAGACTATATAAACTTAGGTCAAATTTTTTTATTTGTGGATGAGACAGTATGGCAGAAGTATCTTCTTGATTTTAGAATTTTTTCGGGGTCCGAAAAAGGTGAAATCTGCTTGTTGTCTGGATTCTTTCTGGTGTTTTTCTGTTTAAGAGCCATATTAAACAATGTGGAGTCTCCAAGTGAAAGATAAAGTCATCCTTAGAAGGTTTTCAAACTTTGTTCACTATCAAAGAAATAAAGCGTCAATGTCGTTCTCCCTAGGGAAAAAACTTCGTTTCTCCGTTCCCCGACAATGACGCCAAAAAGATGTTGTTCCTGAGTTTATACTTTAAGGCTTTAAAGTATACTGTCAAGGCATCTGAAAAAATAGAGGGAGCTAAGAATAGAAACAAGACTGATAAAAAGGTAAAGACTATTGTTGGTTTCTCAACTGTCTTTGTCGAAGTTCCCAGTTTTCCTGGATACTGATATCTCTCTCAATTGCTGCCCATGAACGTTCTAAGTCAACTCATTTATTTGCTGTTTGTCAAATAGTGTTAAGTAAATTTAGAGAAATATTGGTTTGATCCGAGAGATCGGGCTTGATGTTAGGCTGCCTTGCAACTAGTATTGTCATGAAGGAGGAAAGTAAAGGAGGATAAAGTTTTGTGTTTTCTTTTTAGGTTGGTTATCTCTATTCCACAATGTAACGAGAATGATGTCAAAACAAAAATAAATAGTATGACCAAATTGTAGGCCTTTTCTTGTATCTGAGTCAAATTTTAAAGAAACGAAACATGCATGATATGGAGAAAAGCATAAAGCTATTAGCAAAGTGAGGCATCAATTTCAGAGGAATCTCACATTGTGACAGAAGACTATGAAATGAGAAAAATATTAATGAATCATATGATGTTGAAATCTAAGCAGCTACAGGTCTTGTATCTATTGATAACAGATACAGAGGAAAAACTGTAAATGATTTGAAACAACAAGAATAATAATTTCCACAGTAGAGGTTGTACTAAATTGTAGCTAAGCATTCATCAATTAAACATATATAATAAAGATGAGATGACAGGGAAACACATAACTCAGAGGTGACAAGATCTAGAATGTTCAATCTGCATTTCTATTAATTTAGAGTCTCTTCAAAATTACTTCGTCAAAAATGTTTTTCAGAGAGATCAAAAATCCCTTTTTTTAGTCTTCGTTCCCTGTATTCATAAAAGGTCATCCATACTTGATGGTTAACAATCTCCTACTTTCTAGGAGAAAAATAGTTACAAAACCACAACCTTAACCGTTGCATGATTAACTTTTGTTTATCTATCATTCCAATAGTATGAGTTTCCAAACGATACTTCATTTCTTAGTTGAAGTCTCTCCCTCCTTTGATGCTACACATTCAATACATTTCTCCAGAAAATGGAAAAAGTTTCTAGGAGGTGTTGGAAGATCTTTAGTCTCAAATAGATAAAACTTTCTTTGTACCTTTGGGAACCAGTCTTTAAAACCTTGGTCGGAAAACTTGATCACTTGCAATTTTAAACTGGGTTGTACCAACCATCTGTGTATTAGGTTGGCATCGATTTCCTTCAATTGTAAAATTTCAATCTGAATCTTCTTCAAACCTTCTTTGCAGTCCAACTGCTATTTTTCAATGTTTATCTGCCCCAATGATTCGGAGAAGTCATTTTTTTCAATGCCTAATGCTTGCTTATCCAAAGAATCGAAGATTCCTTCACAATCATCTTTGATTTCTTTGAATATCTTCTTGTTCTCAGATATATTTGTTTCCCATACCTTGAGCATGATGTCTCCTTTTATTTGTTCCATGATAGAGAGATTTAGATTTTTCATCGCCTCTTTATTCCCTGAACATGCAACCGCTTTCTGGAAATTATTCCTTGCTGCTTTAGCTTCCTTTTCTAGTAAAATAATATTATCAAGAGATTTTATTACCTCTTGAATGTAGTTATGGATGATCCCTATTTTGGAGATCAGTCTCTGCTTCTCAACTTCTATCTTTGTATGCGTTTATAGCGAGAGGGTCTGGAAATCCTTTAAATATATAACCCAACCTTCCATCAAATTTAACTTAGCATGTAACTGTTCTGTATGCTCCTTTTGTTGAGAAACCTGTATCTGACTTGCTTGTATCATCTGGTTCATTTCATCCAGGCTTGATTTGAGTGATTGAATTTCTATCCTTTCGACAGCCCTGGTCTGCTCCAAGATTTTACTCACCTCTTCTCTGATGTTCTTCTCAACATTATTTAATTGATCCTGTAATTGAACTATCATGTTATTACTCTTCTTTACCTTCATTCTCATGTTTCCCATGGTAAAAACGTTTTCTCTTTCTATGTCTCCCATGGAACCTGCTATCTCTGTAGCGAAATCCTCCTCCTCGAAATTATGTCCATATAGCAAGACTTTATGCTTTTTTACCATACTCCCCTCCTTCATATACATCTCTTGTTTTAGGACAACCTTCCTCTTTCTGCTGAAAAAATAATCAGAAGAAGGAATCTCATCTATGGAGATAGAGGTGAGGTCATCAACAAATAGGGCTCTCGTCTGTGGGAATCCACAGGCAGACTATAAGGGGGTTAAGGAATCTATGGGACTTCCTAGATTTGTAGATCCTTTCCCTTCTATTTCCTTAGGAATATTGACATCAACACCAGGTGATGAAGGGGGAGTAAGCTTACTGGACTCGGGAGGTATCCCGTACCTCCTCTCTGCTTTTGTCTCTGGTTTTTTCATCTGTAAGGCCTCTTTATTTTTGGGGGGCCTTTCAGTATCTTGTGGGACTTTTTCAGGATTTCCCTTCTCCTGTGCTTCCTATTCAAAGCATGGGGGAGTATTTTCCTGTTCCCGGGGAAGGGTGATCGCTTCTCCTTGTAGTAATTTGGGTAGACCACTCTGTCTATGCTTCTGAAAGGTCCGAAAACTAGATTTCAAGTTGGAAGACAATGTCTATACTCATTCTAACACCTCTTTATAAGTCTTAGTCCCTTTGAGCATGTCATCCCAAATGGACTCCTCATGTTCATATGCTTTCATATTGCAGTGGGCCATGTTTTTCCCCACTAAATGGTAAGTATCATGCTTCCTATGCTCGAGGTCTACCAATTTGATCCCGTCGAGTGCTGCCGCTTCAACCTTGGAATGGCCCAAGTTGAGAAGTGAAAATTTTCCAATCTGAACGGGAAAAACAGGCCAAGATTTCTTTTGAGCTGTCTTTAATTCTATCCTGATTCCACCTGTTACTATTTGATAAGCTACCTACCTACACACTAGTCTGTCAGGGAAGAATTTTGGGAGTGCATGTGGAGGAATCAAACATCCGAAAACTCTGATGTCGGAGAAATTATCCTCTATAAACCAGTCAACAATTGCCCGAAGGCTCCTTATGACCAACTCTGAAATGTGGGGGGGTGAAAAGTCGTATAGTATCTGGTGTAGTGGTATTACCATGAAATGAAAAATCTCATAGAATGAATCTTTGGTGTTTTCTTCCCAAAGTTTAGAATGATATTCATGAGTAGGCTTCGAGTAAGTCAGATTCCAACTCCAATTTATCAAAGGGAAAGGAGTCGAGAAGCATATAGCATCCATGATGTATGAAGACATATAAAAGGCTGTTGTTTGGCCTTTTTCTCTTGCAGTCTGGTACTCTATAACCTCTCTCGCTATGTTATCGGATAAAATCTTATCTCAATTGAAGCTATAACCTTCTGCGGCCTCATGCAAAAGAGGTACCCATTCCGCTGGGAAGTGGGTAGGACTTTCCTTACCAAAAATCCTACATAACATCATCACCACATAAACCATTTACTCATTTAAAGACACTGTGGTGTAAACACCATGTGTGTTGGCCCTGAATTTTGTTTTGTTTCTCCACCAGTCTTTTATTATGTCAGGATACGTTTGGTCTGACTCAAAACATTCTTTCCTCTGAAACTCACTGACGAAATATTTATTATAAATGTATTTGGGACAGGAAGACATTTTATACATTACTTGTATATGTTCTGGTCTGAAGGAGCCGATGATGACCCCTCGGATATCCATATTTCTCCTCATCTACATGTCCACTTGCTCTAAATCCCAACTGATCATGTCATTGTAAGTCAGGAGTCACGGCCGTGTAGCCACCCTGTGAAGTTCAGACTCCGCTATATCTTGAAGATTGTTGTCGACATCATGGGGGAAGTTCTTAATCTCATAATCGAGAGTTTCAAAAATTTGCCTCCAGGATTTTATGGAATCGATGTCATGCAGTATTGTATTAGATACAACATCTTTGTATGGACTTGAGACCTCCGCAACTTCCTCACTTTTCTTGGTGGCCTTCTTGGGCGGCATGGTGGTTATACTGGACCAGAAACATGTTTACAGAGAAAAGTGTATAAAACTGAACAATTGTGACTCTCTATAGAGGTAAAGGTTAAGAATGAACTTCGACACATATGACCTTTATTAATCTCTAAATTTGTGTTGTAGCGAGTGTACTGATACCATCGATGAAAAATAAA
Source organism: Picea sitchensis (assembly GCA_010110895.2). Taxonomy (NCBI): domain Eukaryota; kingdom Viridiplantae; phylum Streptophyta; class Pinopsida; order Pinales; family Pinaceae; genus Picea; species Picea sitchensis. The sequence goes on along the minus strand of SNQJ01S0003368.1, from coordinate 254,813 downwards.
TGCTTTAATTTGAAAGATATGCTTAGAGATACGAACTGACGTAAAAAATATTTGCATTTACCTGTTATTAATACTGCCGTATATCGACGATTTCGAAACTGAAAACTCGAAAATCACTGCCTGCCTTAATTCCTGAAAATAAAAAAGTAGCTTAGTCATCATTAATTGTGTTTTGAAAACAGTTTAATTTTTTAATCTTAGGGTTTGTTTAAAGAAAACACGATTTCACATTTCGAAACTTCAGGGATCCTACCGTCAGGGGATATGTCACAAGTAAACCTCGGATCACGAAATTGTGATGGGATTAGCAAGGTGCTAATCATTCATATTAAAAAACTTTAATTAATCATGATTAGTGGACAATTACTTTTTAATTTTTACTTTGCGGAAAATTGAGGACCGAGAGTTCAAAGGAGAAGAGTTTGAAAACATTTTAGTAGAGAGAAAACCAAATTGCGAAAGATTAAGGGAGAGATAATTGTGTTTAGGTATTTGATTAATTATGAATTAAAGAGTGCTTTGTGGTAAACAATGAAAAAATTAACGTTTATTTCATTCCCCTTTTTACTTTATATTTCTTAATATTTTGAAATGGCTTCGGGATTTTGGCGCCAGGAAAAAGGGATAGTTGAAGATCACACCTTGAGAAGAACCAAATTTTGAAACCCGAAAAGGAACGAGTGATTCTGACTCCTTTCTATTTTGGACTAAGGGTGGCTCCATGGCTCAGGAAAAGATGAAGCTTCATTTTTAAAGGGTGGAAAAATTTAATCTTCGTGTCAACAGGGTGGACGGAATACTTCAACCATTTGCAAGGATACAACACGAATGTCATGCTTGAATTATTTCAGAATCTCCAGGGTGAAATCTCTATGGTGTGCGACATACAAATCTTAGTCACCCCAGAAATATTAGCAGAGGGCACAAGCCTCCCTAACATAGGAATTCAGTGGACAGGAAGATACACAACATTGAAGGAAGTTGTGGAAACTTTCATAGACCCTGGGGAAGAATTGGATAAGAAGGGAAAGGGACTTAATCCCAATACCCTCAGAGAACCATGGAAGGAACTAGCAGGGATAATTCAGTGGTACATCACCTGTGATGGACGATACGACGTAATTCGACCTCACCACCTCAAATTGCTGGCAGCCTTAAAACAACGATTAATATTTAATATACCTTTCTTTCTGAATGCCATATTACATGAGGTTGCCTTAAGAACACAAAAGTCCAAGGATCCTATTACTGTTATCAGTCACCACATATTAGTTAAATTGATAACAAATAAAGCACTGAGTCAAACTCAATTGACCTAGGATAATCTGATTGAGGCCAATAGACCTCCACAACTGGAGCAACCTGAATTATGCCATGAAGAACCACCACCGGAAATTGAATATAGACAGGAATAGGAGACTACTGCCCAAAGAGAAATACCATCTCCTCAAACCGAAGCTGAGGTAGACCCTGCCCAAATCACAGAGGCCTAGACCTTACAAACACAAACATTAATGAAAAAGAGGAAGAGAGCAACAACTACCCCTAAAACCATCATTCAGACAAGGAGAATAAGAAGACGAATTCAGGAAACAACTGAAGCAATTCAAGGTACAAGAAATCAACCTGAAGAACTTCATAATTCTATAGAACAGTCTCCACGAGAGAATGCTCAAGAAGTTGGGCAAGCAGAACATACCTCACAAAGGAATGATCTGGAAGACGTCCAACTGACATTAGAGCATCTGACAGAACAATTTTTGAAGATATATGAGGTAGAAATAGTCCAAGTTTTGGGAAGCTTGGGAACCTCAATTGACAGAGGCACAAATAATCTAGAAAAATGTCTAGAACAAGCCTCCTCTTCAAAACCATCTGAAGATTTTCCTGATATTGAAATGTCTTTTCCAGAAGACACATCACAGGAAGAACCTCATTTTGAAGTAAGAAGCCTTCTCGGACATGCATAAAATTTGGAAGGAACAGAGGAACAACCATCTACTGGCCAAAATGAAGAAGACCTTGAGACCTCTCATAAACAAAAAATCAGCCAAGAGCCATAAGAAAATTAGAAAGTTAAAAAAAGAAAACAAATTGTTGAAGAAAAAGGCTAAGAAGGCTGAAGTATTAAAGCAGAAGGTGGGTAAACTCAAGGAAATTATTAAGGAATTGAGGAAATAGTTAGAACAAGAAGATAAGGCCCACAAGAGAAAGAAAAACAAAAGGGCTAGAGTACAAGGAAGAAACCCTCTTCCTAAAGAAGCAGTCATCACAAATTCTATAGGGATACAGACAGACCCTGAATAGATAGTAGTAGAAGAAACAGTAGTTCAGAACAAGGAAGGAATTCCTTTAGAAACACAAGAAAATATGGCAGCTACAAAAGAAATTGATGTTGAGGTGCAGACAGACACCCCGATATTAGAGGAAATAGCTCAACTCCTTGAGAAGAATGCTACCATTAGAACATTGGAGGAAGAATTGATGCAGTCTCAACAAACCTTGGTTCAAAACAGAAATGAATTACTGACTATGGCAGAGCACTAGGCACTCCAGTTCCAGAAACAGAGTGCTATTGTGGACAGATTAGAAGAAGAGCTTACACAATCCCAACATGCATTAACTCAATCCAGGGAATATATGGGTGCTATGGAAGAATATCAAGCATCCCAATCTCAAGCACAGGGTGTCACCATTGATAAACTAAAGGCAGAGCTAGGACAAGCCTAGGGAGCATTGGCTCAACACCAAGATGAGATGGTCACTAGGGTTGAAAATCAAAAGATTGTTAAACAACTGAAGGACATGACAACAACAGAGATTGAGACCTATGCTTCACTCACCAGAGTCCAAGGGAAGGTAAAAAAGGTGCAAACCCAATTGGAAAAATCTTTGGAGAAAATCAAAGAAATCTGTGATGTCTACTTTGATGATATTAATTGCAGAGCCCTTTCCACCAATTACACTTTATTCTTGCTGGAATGATATTTGTTATTGAGAGTGAAGGCCATCAGAGTAGGTAAAACTATTTCATTTTCCACTGTACCTAAGTTTATTTCATGTTTCAGAGAGCAGGACGAAAGGGTACAATACTTTTTGTGTGAGTTGTACTTTCATAATTTCATTCTAGAAGAAGAAAGGAAAGATAACCCTGGCCCATTCATAGTTGATATACAGTTTCATGCATTTCTTTCATTCACTTAGACACAATTTAGATGGGGTAAAGCTCATAAAACCTTCCTAAAGAGGGAAACTGGGATAGATCTCTGGGTTAGGGGAGAGCCTCCAAAGTCCTTTCCATCCATTATGCGACATAAAACCTTTATGAAAAGAGGGGGGGTATTAGATTCCTTAGCCCCTATCCATATACAGGTTATACGTTCATGTATCACTCGTTTTAGAGAGCTTAAGGAAGAACCTCTTGTTGCTTCTAAACTAAGATGGGATGCATCCTCCAGTGAAGTAAAGAGTAGGGAACCCTTTGGGTACAATAATTTCTTTGCAACTACCTTCAGAATAGAAAGGTATTCTAGATTTCTCCAAGAGGAAGGGCCTGCTTGGATTGGGTGCAGATATAATCCCCCTATCATCTACTTTCCTCCAGAATGTTACCAAAAATATTATCAAATTAACAAGAAAAGGGAGGATGCTGCTTTTGGAGAAATCAAAAGAAGCAATGGGTTCAAGAGACCTGGTGAACCAACCTTTCAACCTTACAACATTACTTATTTACATGTAAGATCTCAGCTTGCATGAGGACATGCAAGAAGGTAAGTTGGGGGGTATGTTAGGTTATGAAAAATGTATAAATATCTTTCTTTTTCCCACATTTCATGATATTATCTTGATTGAATTTTCGGTTATTTAGGAGAAAATAGAATAGGAAATGAATAATATACTCTTTAGTGTTATTATTGAAGTTAGATTACGTAGATCCTAAAATATGATTGGAATTTTCTGGTTTTATTACAGGATTGGTTAAATATTGTCAAACCCAAGATAACAAAGGAAATCTTGAAGATGCGCAAGCTATTGGAGGTTGAGGTTGAAGATGATTGAGTTTCTTATATTTGTAAATTTATAATAGTAAATCAATCCTGAGAATCTCTCGATTCTCAGGATAGCTTGATTTACCCAGATTATTGTAATATATAAGGGATAAATAGATCTTGAAAAAGATATAGAAGAATTTCACCCAAGAACTCAGAACTTAGAGTTGCTTTGCGTTAGCAGTTTTTGTAAAATGTTGTACCAGCTATGAAATCAATAAAATATTTGAGCAGTTTTACCATTTCTATATACTAAATTTCAAATAGCAGTTCTTCTAAGGACCAAGGGCCCAGTCTGAAGGAGCTACTGTTCAACCTGTAATTGTATCAGTTCAATTTATGTTTTATGATTCGATTCTCTTTTACAGTAGTTAAATGAATGAATAAGTGTGTTGATGATTTCAAGTCAATTTCAAGAGATATATATTTCCTGAAGCATTAGATGATTGTTGTTCCAATTCCTATTACTGAGATTTGATGTGTGATAGTTCCTCATAAGTTCACAATTGTTGTTCCTTTTACTTAGTTTACATTTTCTATTCCTTTCACTTAGTTTACATTTGTTGTTCCTTTCTATTAAACTATAGTTGTTGTTCCTTTCAAATAGAAGTATGATTGTTGTCCCTTTTCGATCAGATTACAGTCTCTGTTTCTTTCCATAGATAGAGTAATTCGCCTTTTTCCTTTCCAGTAATTTGATTCATGATAATAGTCAATTCTACAAGTCTTTATTTAGATTCAATTATTTCTCTTAAAATGAATTCAATAGATTAATTAGTTCCTTTCCATTGCACAACTTTAGATTTCAATTCCTAGAATCTTTAATGAATGTTTGAGGAACTTGATTGTTGATAAACTCATATTTTCTTTAACTACACGATTTTAGCCTCTACAAGTTATCTGCATAGACTTTGTTGATATTCTTGAGATAAAAGACGAATCCTTGGGTTGATAAATTAATGTTAAACTAAGGCTATTTTTAGACATGTTCGACAACACAGGTATTCCAATAGAGGACGAACACCTTCAGTAACCACTCACATAACCAGATCAAAGATCAACACACCGATGTTTTCACGTGGTAAAACCCCTACGGGGAAACATCCACGGCCCCAGCCAACGCGGCC
>SNQJ01S0003368.1:217645-249627 GCA_010110895.2 Picea sitchensis | reverse complement strand
GGTTTATGATCTACTAAAATCTTGTCATGATGGCCCTTGTGGAGGGAATTTTGCTGATAAAAGAACAACACATAAAATTCTCAAGATCGGGTATTATTGGCCCTCACTCTTTAAAGATGAAAAGAAATATGTTTGGGCCTGTGATAGTTGTCAAAGAATGGGCCAACCTAATCATAGAGATGAAATTATATTAAACCCCTAGATAGTACTCAAACCATTCAAAAGATGGGCCTTAGACTTTGTAGGACCCATTAACCCCCCATCCAATCAAAAAGTTTACATAGTGGTCTACACAGATTATATGACCAAATGGGTGGAAGCTAAAGCACTCCATAGAGTGACTGAAGAAGTAGTTCTAGATTTCCTATTTGAAGACATCTTCATCAGATTTGGAGTGCTGAGAGAATTAGTTATAGATGGGGGACCTCCTTTCACTTCTCACGATTTTAAATCCACCCTTCAGAAATATCATATTCAGCATAGAATGACTACACCTTACCACCCCCAAGCCAATGGATAGGTGGAAAGCACAAATAAAGTAATAGAATCCATTCTCACAAAAATAGTGAAGGAAAACAGAAAGGACTGGTCTCACAAGCTCCCTGGAGCATTATGGGCCTACAAAACTACCTAGAGAAATACTACAGGATTCTCTCCCTATGAATCAGTTTATGGAAAAAGTGTCATCTTTCCTGTGGAATTTGAAATCAAAACCTTAAGGACTACTTTAGATTTCAACCTTGATTTGACCGATGCACAGATAGTCAGGTTGCAGCAGCTTAATGAATTGGATGAAAAAAGACTAGATGCCATTAATCAGACAACTATGATTCAACAACAAAGATCAAAATGGCATGACAAAACTATCAAGCATAAGCAATTCCAAAAATGTAATTGGGCCTTACTGTATGATTCTTGGTTTAAATAATTTCAAGGGAAACTACGTACAAGATGGCTTGGACCTTACGAAGTGGACATTGTTTTCCCCAATGGAACAATAAGGCTCCTCACAATCAATGACTCTAAAACACCGTTACTTGTAAATGGTCATCGGTTATGTCTGTACCAGCGCCCTATTTCCAAAGAAGATTTTAAGGCCACATGTGTGGCAGACTCTCATTATCTCTTTTTAGAGGGGCCTCCTACCCCTCATCGCGATTAATTCTTTTTGAAATTAATTTCTTTAGTATTAGATTAGATTTCGTTTACTAATAATCCCTGTCAAGAAATGGCATGTTACAATTGATTTTTGCAGATTCTCGATCAAAGAAAATGCCTACCAAGAAAGGATGATCTTACTTCAAGAAGAGCCAAGCTTCATCTTGTGAAACACCATTGTTCAACAACTTTTCGCCATTTTTCCCCATTGCTGAAACAACATTGTTCAGCAACTTTTTCCCTTTTTCCCCATTGCTGAAACACCACTGTTCAACAACTTTTCGCCATTTTTCCCCATCGTTGAAACACCACTGTTCAGCAACTTTTTCCCTTTTTCCCCATTGCTGAAACACCATTGTTCAAAAAAAATTTGTCATTTTTCCCCATTGCTGAAACACCATTGTTCAACAACTTTTCCCCATTTTTCCCCATTGCTAAAACACCACTGTTCAGAAACTTTTCACCATTTTTGCCCCATTGTTGAAACATCACTGTCCAATAACGTTTTGCATTTTCTCCCATTGCCGAAACACCACTGTTCAGCAATTTTTTGCCCTTCTCTCTATCACTGAAACACCACTACTCAGCAACATGTCGCCACTGCTGAAACACCACTTCCTCATCAGTATTCAGCAACATCACCCTTCAGCAAACATTTCTCTATTCTTTCCCTATTGCTGAAACACAAACTTTTTAGCATTCTCTGCCAATAAGATTTTTCGCTCTCATACTACATTTTTTCCTTCCACTAAACAAATCCTTGATAAAATTTCTCTAACAAATCAAAAGTCTTTGTCATGGCTACTGCAGAACCATTATGGACAGACACTATATTTTGTTTGAAATACGAATCAAAAGGTAAATATGAGGTATGTAAACTTTATATGTAAATACAGTTGAACTATAGTTAATGAGAAGATCCCAACTCATAATTACCACTCATGTAAAATCATTATTTCAGCCATACTTGAGGGGGGGGGATATCAAAATATTATACCATCATTTCACACGAACCGACCACCATCATTCTCTTTTTACCATCATTTCGTTGTTTTACCACCATTTTCATGCCTTCACCTGAATAACTTACTCTACACAGAAGCGGTTACTTGACTCTCTAACGATGCATTTTACTGAGATGTTAGCTATGGGAGGCCCTGTTATACAGTACGAACCTGCCATGATAGCTCTGTTAGAACTGTATCCAAAAGTCTATCAAATTTTTCTGCAAGTAGGATGGCTCGGTTATTTTCAGAGGCTCCATGGATTTGATCAACAACAGGTTCTTCAATTTGCTCGAAATCTCCAAGAAGATCATTCCATTGTTCAAGGGGTTCAGATTCTAGTTATAGAGGAGGATATAGCACAGGTTTTGGGTCTCCCTGCCAATGGAATTGGTTGGTTCAGCCACAAACATATCATCCTTAATGCCCAGCAGGATTTCCTCTTGCCAGAGGAACAAATTGAGACTAAAGGTCGGGGTGTCCGACTTAGTTTGTTGCCGCCTCCTTAGCCGAAAGTTGCAGAGTTTTTCAAGCACTACCTTACCTATGAAGGTCGATACCAGGTAGTCTACCAGTATGATTTTGTCATGTTGTCTCATTTACGACATGCTAGATTGGTGAACATTCCTTATTATCTGCTCAGATGCCTTAAAAATATGTCACACTACTATAAAAAGACTAAAAATCCCGCCCTTTCCCTCACCCATCACCGTCTCGCTCAACTACTTATCCAAATGGGGTTTTCCCAATAAAACCCTCTCCCAAACATCCCACCTATAGATCCCCAAGAAGCTATTGAATATCCTAAAAATCTTCAGGAATAGCAACCTCAAAACCCTCCAGATCGTCCGGAAATACCTAACAGTCCGCCTACAGACCCAATCAATGCAATTAACCTCCCTACCATACCAAACCCGTCCCACATCTTACCAAAATCATCCACTCCTACCGTTCATATCCTTAGAGATGATTCTGAACCAGACAACTCTCCCTGTCCCATCACTGAGGAAAATCCCCCACGCAAACGAAAGTAAATTCCTATTTTTCCGCCCTTTTTACAAAGAAAAGGAACAAGAACCTCAGCAAGAGCAGCCACTACTGCCATTTCCCCAAACCCCCAACCCATCTGGCTAAAACTCCGTATACCTCCAACCTCCCAAGTTCCGGAATTTTTACCTATTCCACCCGCGGGCACTAAAACACAAGAACTAGAGGCCCAGTGTGTTGTGACATCATCCTTTTCAAATCAAGTAGCTGAAACACAAGAACCAACTACTCATTTAGTAGCTGAAACACAAGAACCAGCTATTCATTCAGTAGTTGAAACACAAGAACCAGCTACTCATTCAATAGCTAAAACACAAGAACCAGTTACTCATCAAGTAGCTGAAACACAAGAACCAGCTACTCATTCAGTAGTTGAAACACAAGAACTAGCTACTCATTCAGTAGCTGAAACACAAGAACTAGCTATAGTTGTCACACAAGAACCAGCTACAGCTGAAACAGAAGAACCAACTACTGATATTATTACCGAGATACATGAATCAAATGCCCAGGGTGCTGCAACATTACTTTCTCTACATCAAGAAGCTAAAATACAAGAATCAGTTGTCGATCCTGTAGATGCTCCAAAAGAACCAGCTAGTGCAGTTGTGACTGTTACACAAGAACCAGTCACCCCTCTTCCAGAACCAACAATGGCCTCCATCTTACAAGAAAATGAGTTCCTAAGGTCTGAACTGGAAGCCTACAAGAAAGAGCTAGTCATGGTAAAGGAAGCCTACGAGAAGGAACTTAAATTGTACACCCTAGCTCGCATAGCGACCATGACAGAAGAAAATACAACAGAGAATTCATGTAGAGAGTATATGTGCATTCAATGTGGGGACATCTATTATCAAGCAGGCTACAAAGTAATTCAAATTCCAATGCCAAGAGCTTCCCCTGCACTTACGAATTTTGCAGTCAAAGAAGAAAACCCTGTTGTTACACAAGAACCAACAGGACCTTCCAAAATTAAAACTGAACCCTGGCCTACAACAATTGTCAAATCTGAAGCCCCTTCTTTTGTTAATAAAGTTGTACAAACATTGCCTATTGATGAATCTGCCCCTCCTAGCCAGATCAATACCCACACCTTTGTGGAACAAGCCACTCAGACCCTACCTCAGCCTATCACTTGCGATGTTGAAACACAAATTCAACCATGGGATGAGCAGGCAATAATGGACAAATGGAAAAAAGAGTCTACTGTTACACAGGATAAAATCCTGCAGGAGAAAAGACTACTCTGTCTAAACCATATCTATTCAAACTGGGAAACTTTGGAGCAAACACGCCAAGAATCTCGTGCCCATAAGAAGCAGAATAAAGAGATAAAAGGCAAATTTCTCCTGATGTTTGACTTGGAACAAAAGTTGTTGGCTGCAAGGAAACCATCCTGCAATTACTCTATGTTCCTCATGGAACGACTTACATTTTTTCAGATCAACGCAATCAAAGAAGACAGACCCCATGCAGTGTTAAATCCAACAGATTTTGATAGAACCTTTGCAGAAGCCTCTACTATGGATCAACACCTCCTCTATGAGGTATATCTTCAAAATGAGACCATCCCTGAGAACCAACAACTTAACCTTAACCCTCTTGTCGGTGATATCCAGATTCGAGCACTCACCTCCTTCCTTAACAATCAGATTATATGGCAGAATGACTTCCTAACTACCAAGCATAACGAGGATAACCGCCTTCTCTAGATATAGCCAGAACCACAAAATGTTTCCACCTTTGTTATAGAGTATTATCAGTTTTTGAAGAAACTAGGGATGACTCAACACATTCGGCAACTACGTACAACAGTGCTTCAGGATTGTCAACAGTTCATTACATCCACAGAGATTGTTTCCCTACAAGAAAATAACATGTTTTGGCAAAAATCTACTGGGAAAAGACAGGAACACAATCCCTTTATCCCCACTAATCTTGACACAACAATCTCCAGGGTACCTAGCTACATCAAGTGTGTTCAGCAATGTGCTAAAAGATGGATAGGTTATCAATTTCATTTTCCTATCCTATGGATGCCAGCAGAGAAATATCAATTTCATTATAAGTTTTCCAAGAAGGCTGAAACAACAGCTTGGCAAAGGCTACAATGCGTTCAAGGATTCAGAGCTCCAACAGATAGCACTTTCCACATCTATTGCTTAAGTAACTTGCGCACTCAGAGTCGGTATTCATATTCTGATTCAGATTGAAGTTGCCTGAGGACATGCAACCTTTTAAGTTGGGGGGGATGTTAGGACCCTATAATGTACCTTTTTGCTCACACTTTTTGCTACCATTACATCATTTTTCCACTCACATTTAAACTTACATTATCACCTTATCCTATCTCTCCAAAGGTATATAACGTCTCTTCTCTTTGCTATATGTTTAATTTTTTTTGCATATAATTTTACATTACTCTCATACTTAACCGTTGATCAGAAATATATAAGTGCTGAAATAGTTCAAACTGCAGATTATCATTGTTGTTTAAAGGCCCATTGCTAAAACAGTCAAAGTACACAAACTCCATGTCTGAAACAGTCTGTGGTCTACGATGCTGAAACAATACCTCACACAAGAAGAATTTGTTACACTCTCCATGGTCTACGATGCTGAAACATCAACTCACACAAGACGAAGTTGTTACACTCTCCGTGGTCTACGATGTTGAAACAATAATTCACACAAAGTTGTTACACTAACCACAACAGTCGCACCATGAGCCAGAATTAACCATCGCTATTGCGTGAGACCACGTTGCTAAAACAGTCAGAACACAAATCCTATTGCTGAAACAGCGCGCGATTTGCGATGTTGAAACATCATACAACAACAATAACAAGAAGATAAATAAATAAGTTGTTACTCCAGCCGCAACAGCAACAGCTCACTCAGCACCTTTTCAACTATTGTAATAGCATTCTGTTACAGGAGACCAGGATATCCTATTCTAGTATAGAGATTAAATCTGACTAATAATAGTATTCAAATGTACACATGTAATTTGATGATCAAATTGCATCGAGGGGATTCTCCTCTTTAAATAAGAGGAAATCATCATTAGAGAGGATCTCCTGGTTGGCTAAGAAATGATTTACAGAGAAGGACATGTTTTACTTCAGACATTGTAACATGATACAGTTGACAGATGAATAAAAGATTGTTTTGAGCATTCCTTCCTAGTTCCTTTCATTTCTGGGGAATCTCGTGAGAAGGGAGGGCCCACCTTCTTCACAATATTCACCCATTAGCTATGTAGTGTGTTAGTGTTATTTTTGTTCATGCCTTGATTAAATTCTGTTTTGCTGAAACACTACTTTACTGAACTTTGTTTTGCTGAAACTCTGCTTTACTGATTGTTACATTGTTTTCATATAATTCATGCTTGGGTAACTATTAATCATTCTAGCTAGCAATCCTGTTTGGTGAATTTATGAAAGCATGATAATCAGGGACAGGTGTTGAATATTCCTGCTTGGGGAATAGGGTCATGTTCTCTGTTAAGAGATAGTTAGCCTTCAGTGTGTGTCAATCATTTCGGTTAGTAATGAGCTCATGAAAGTGTAATGATCGGAAACAGGTGCTGAAGATTCCTGCTTGGGGAATAGGGTCATGTTCTCTGTTACAGAATAGTTGGTCTTTCCTTTTGTAGTATATTGAAGGATTTCTTTCTTAGGTTGTTATTTTCTTAATGTAATCTAGGATTCTTTGGATAATTATTTCTTTAAACTTTGAACTCTGCAATAGGTAGGTTGCTTTCCTGTAATTCAAAGTAGAACTTCTGTTTGTTCAAGGCAAGGTGTGATTAATGTATTTTTACTACAACTCTAGATTGATTTTGAGATTGAGCATATACAGTGTGTGATTACCTTTGAAATAAATAGACTTCCCTGGGTTGACAATTTATGTAGCACTTGATTGTTTAGTTAAATAAGAAATTATAGTGACCAACACCTCGTAACAGAATTGGTGACTCCACTGGAGAATAGATCTTCCTTCTAAGGGTTGAAGTATTTTTTCTTATTGCATTGCTCTTTTTCCTTTATGTTTCTTGTTGTATCACTGCTTGATAGATTTTGTTCACTCTGGGTCTGAGTTTTCATCCTTTTTCCCTTGCCTGGCCTTGTTTTAAATCTTGTATGTGCCTTTTGCCTTGACAGTCGCGTATACATGCGTGTTGTCTCACTACAAGCTGCGTATATATGCACTTTTCTCCTGAACAGTCTCGTATACCACTTTCCCTTGCTTGTTTGCTTGGTTTAGTGACTGTTGGGTGGGATTTGATGATTTTTTAGCCTTCTTAGGTCTTTGTAGTGCCTGTTGAGATTCTCTGGGTCGACAAGAAACCTGTTTGGAGTTGAATTTTTGGGCATAGTCTTTCTCTTCTTTTTTTTCATTTTTTTATTTTTCCTTGTAATCTGGGTTGTTTGCTTGGATGCTTGGTATTCTGTTTGAGTTATTTCTTTTATACATAGTAGAATTTTATATATCAGGTTGCTTATCAGTCCATGCATTTTCTTTTTTAGTATATTGAAAATACAAAAAGATAGGCATTTTACATTGCTTGGCATTTTTGTCTTTTGAATCTTTATCTTTAGCTTAGTGCATTTAGTGAAATACTGCATTTTACTTCTGAATTGCAGAGTTGAAATTGGAAATTGCACTATTTTTATATGCATATCATTCATTGAAAAAGTTAAAGATAGACTTTGCATTATACTCATATTTATTTTCTTACAGAGTCATAACATCATGAGTTTCACTTCCATACCTTTTTGAGTAATCACGACCAATAAAATTTATGCTTTAAACTAAAATTGATTAGTCACTATTTTATTTTTTAGGGTGCACAAACTAGTCTAGGATTTAATGCCTTGGAATAGGATTTTGTGAGTAAACTTATCCAAGGCAATTAAATCAACATATGTGTCTGAGACAGGGAGTTGAGAAGTTCATTTTATAATTGGTAAGTTCAGGAGGCTCTGCTCACACCAGAGTTAATCACGAGGTCACACGAAGTTAGTTGAAGGGATAACCCCTGGATACCCGCCTAGTGTTAGAGATATTTCTGTGGATTTATTCATATTTGGGGATCTTTCTAGTGCCCATACCTCTGTGAGAGGTGGTACTTTCAAGGTTTTGGGCTTTTCTACCCTGCCCATACGGTGATCCGGACTTATGACTGCTCTCGTGTGCATCGGTTATACAATGGTTTATTAGTTGCTTGACTTAGGTATCTCATAGGTTACTTGTGGGGGTTATTCTGCTTGTACCCTGGGTCAGATAAGGGTTAAACAACACACAGCCTTTATAGAGGATTACCTCCCTGGGGGGATATGACCAACTACTTTTTAAGCCCACAAGGGCCCCTATAACTGATTATGTTACCTCCATACTTTAGCGGGGAGTCTCAAGTCCCTCTTGGACGAGGCATACCTTATTTAGCGAGGGAGGCCACTCACCCACTTTAGCCCATTTGCATGCATATTGGTCGTTTGACTTTTTGGTATGCTCTTTGACTACTAGTTGGCCTTAGGATATTTTTTTTATTTTGTAGAGTTAGAAGTCGTCATGGAGTCGAACCATCTTCCTCGTCAGTCCCATCGGTTGTTACAGTTACCACCGGTTTTCGAGTTCTTTCCTTCTAAAATGCATACAATTTTTATGTGTGGTACGCACACATCCACCTTTCAGACTTGTGGTTCCACAAGGATGAATATTGAGTCTAGTATTCATAACACTAGGATTTCTTCGACTCCCATACCCACTATAGTTAATGGAACCCCTTCGACTCCTGCAGCCGCTACAGTTGCAGTGCTGGAGGCTTATACCGATACTATGGCTCAACCTATAGTTAATGCTTCATCTCTTGCCTCAAACTCTTTTGGGGGTTTTGGTCACTCACCGAGTTACAATGTTTAGTCCATCCCTATGGCTTCTAGTCCATTTTATTATAGTATGCCTAACTTCACTTCATAGTTTTCGACTACCATCCCAGTTGTTGGCCCTAACGCTTGACTTGGACTTGGGGGCACTACACCTCCTTACACTCCTTTTCCATTTGGCGGTTCTCATATCCCCCAAATGAATCCTAATGTAGGCAATTTCCATGTTCTTAACCTTGGGTCTAATCTTTCTACGGCTGGAAGGAACAACCCAGCTGGTGGACAAGTTCCACCCTGTATCCCTACCTCCATGGTGTCGATTTCGACCAATAATTTTTGCATGATGAATCCACTTCAATACTATAGGTTCCCACCTGGAGGAGGTTAGTCTTACACTTTGGGAAACCCCCAACCTGAATCCAATCCAGTTGGGGGAAGTGTTCATAACCCCCATCCCGAATCTAATCCGGTTGGGGGGGATTTTCATAATCCTTATCAGGACATTCCTGCTGGAATGATGCCCAACCCATATTATACGAATCATCCTAGAGGAGGGCCTTATAATCCCATAAAGGGATATGGTTCTTACCAGAATCCTAGATGGGTTGCAGTTCCACAAGCATAATCTTTCATGGGAGGTTGGGGTTAGATGTCGCAACCCTGTCTCCCTTTTTTGGCCACGCTCAATCTGCCAGACTTGTCTAAGTTAATGAATGACCCGGTGAATCATGATCCCACATGGCCCCCCTTCCCCACCAAACTTCCTTAAGACATTCCAAAGTTTGAAGGTAAGAATGGAGAGGACCCTGGTGATCATGTCACTACCTTTCACCTTAGGTTCTCATCGAATTCCCTGAACCATGATTCTATTAGATTACAATTGTTTCAATGCACTCTCATTGGAGTTGCTTCACAATGGTATATTAAGATACCTAGGGGGACATATGGGTCATTTAATCATTTGGTGATGGTACTTCTCAACCAATTTCAATTGCCCATTCGTTATGATGTTGGCCTCAAACTTTTCTCGAATTTACACCAAGACACCGCCACTCATATCTCAGATCATATCTAGGATTGGTGTAGATGGAGGTGGTTGATTAAGACTCCTATAGCCCCGGCCTTTCTCCTAGAATGGTTCCTAAAGTATTTTCACCCTCCTATATCGAAGGACGTTTCTACTTCCGGGGTCTCCAATGAGGAAGAAGCTATCCTTAGAGCCCAACAGTTAGATTTAATATATGCTCACTCTGGGATGTTATATCACCTTCTTCTAGAAGCACCGCGGTTAAGTTACGATCCTAGGGAAAAACCCGGACCTCATGCCAATGGAATTGTAGGGTCCGCCAATATAAAGTCCACAAACTCAACGACGAAGTCTGTCAGAGGACCAACTTCGTCTATGTCCTCCAAACTCACCCAATTGGCGCATGTACATTCTGTCCAATCGTCGAAAAACCCAAATGGTGACCAACAACCATATGGGAATAAAAGGAAAGGTCAAAACAATCGTAAGGGTGGGAAAAATGGTAACAAACCCAAGGACAAAGATAATAATGGGAAGAAGAATGATAATGTTGGAGAGGGAAAGAAATAGAAACGTAAGGTAAAGTTTCCTTGTAAACTTTGTACTGATGACCACCTTACACATTTATGCCCCAAACTCATGGAGGCTGCAAGGATTTTGAATCTATCTCCCACTGTGTTGATGAATCCATTCTCACATAACCAACACTTAGCCTCAAGCTTTGCGAACACCAAAAAAGCATCCTGTGGGAGTCAAAACCCACCACCACAATATGGAGATCACATATGTATCAACATGGTGGATGTGAAAATTGATATAGCCACCCGCTCTCGAGATTATAGCTCTTTACAAGCTAAGTCTAGTCTAGAATATCCCCCTCCTCCTATGGATATGAACTTATATATTGAGAAACTAGAGCCACTGCCTCGTATTCCGAAAGGAGTAATTAAGTGCTCCATCCACAATCCTAATGCTAGAGCCACCCATAATTACTCTATTGTTGAGGACTTGGGCCAAACCCCTTGTGCGATGTCAGCTTTGGAGGTACTCCAGATGCGTCCCTCATAGAGGAATGCCTTACTCTCTGCCTTAGGATCTCTTGAACCTAGTAGCTCAAAAGTTATCAAGTTTTATGTCATGAATGTGAATCCTCACTTACCTTACCATGTGGCTTTCCAAATCCACATGGAGTATTCCAAGTATAGCATTAAACGTGCAGTTGTTGATGAAGGTGCTGCCACCTGCGTGATGTCCATGGTCTGTTAGAAATATCTCGATTCTCTGACCCTTTCCAAGTCATCAAACATGTTGACCACATTTGATGGTCATTCCTTCTGACCTCACGATATTCTCCATGCCTTTCTGGTCCAGTTAGGTGGGAATATGGTAGAGGTGGAGGTATAGGTAGTTGATGTGCCTCTTGATTATAACCTGTTACTAGGTCACAATTGGACCTATGCTATGGTCGATGTCGTATCGTCCATCCTCCATTTTCTTTGTTTTCCTCATCAAGGGAAGATCATGACCATTGACCAATTATCCTTTGCGTACTCTAGTCCTAACTCATTTTTTGGACCGTCGATCCTTGTGATTGACAATTCTCAGCCGACAACTGAGAATATTGGTGTCAGATTGTATTCTTCCCTCATGGGTACTTTCGAATTCTTGGCACCGATTCACCATGTTTACGCCATGTCTAGTAGGCATGCTTCAACAGGGAGGTACATTCATTTCTGCACTTCCTATCTTAGTGATCCATGGACCCTACCTTCTTCGACTTCGTCATGTGAAGGTCAGTCGCATCCTGGCATGGCTATGCCACTATCGACAACAAAGATTGCATATCAATTTGTTCTTGACTCTTTTGTTGATCCCAATCCAGTTACCTCGCCAACAGACAAGGAGGATCATGTTCTTAGGCATGTATGGGCCACCTCGTTGTCTTGTTCGCATGATTTCTTAGATGAGACTTTCCTTCGAATGAAGCCATCCTCGAAGCCATGAATGGTTCCGAGAGACCTTGGGGTGATATGAATCATCGATCTTATTTTCTCCCAAGTCTTGAAAGAATCGAGCAAGATGACTTTCAATCTACCTTGAGTGAGATAGTCGGTCACGTCGTAGTTCCACTTGATACACATAGCATTTATGTTGAAGGAAACATGGATATTATTTCTCCTACTGTCACGATCGATATTTCTCATACCCCTGGAAAAATTGAAAACATAAATATAGGTGTGGATTTCTTGCCAAAAGAAATTTTGATTTACACCGAACTCTTCAAAGAATTTTGAGATGTATTTTCTTGGTCATATGAAGATATGCCAGGGATCGACCCTCGTATTGTCGAACATGAGATTAGAACTTATCCGGATTCTAAACCTATTCGGCAATGTCTTAGAGCTGTAAATACTAGGAAGGCCCCTATTATTAAGGCAGAGGTGAAGAAGCTACTTAATGTTGGCTTCATATACCTAGTTCCTTTGACTGAATGGGTATCCAACCCCATTCCTATGAATAAAAAGAAAGGAACCATCCATGTTTGTATGGGCTTTCACGACCTGAACAAGGCTTGTCCTAAAGATAACTTCCACATGCCTTTCATTGATCAGATTCTAGATGAGTGTGCAGGAAGCGAGATATTTTCTTTTATGGACGGATTTTCAGGATAAAACCAAATCCAAATCAAACCTGAGGACTAACACAAGACATAATTTATATGTCCTTGGGGTACTTTTGCATACCCAAAAATGCCTTTCATCCTTAAAAACATCGGAGAAACCTTCCAAAGTGCCATGACTTTCGCTTTACATGATCTCAAGAACATAGTCAAAGCCTACCTTGATGAGCTTGTTGCTCACTCTCGCAAGAGAGTGGATCATGTTACACACCTTCGGCTTGTTTTTTAAAGATGTTGTTACTATAGAATCTGGTTAAACCCTCACAAATGCATATTTTGCGTTAAGTTTGGTCATCTTTTAGGATTTTTAGTTCCCGAGACTGGGATCATGGTAGACCCTCTTAAGGTTGAGGAAATATTTCAGTTGCCTCCCCCGCACACGATTAGACAACTTCAAGGTTTACAAGGGAAAGTTAACTTTCTACGTCGGTTCATAGTGAATTATGCCAATATCACTAAGGGTTTCATGTGCCTCTTGAAGAAAGACACCCCTTTTATTTGGGATGAGTGAGCCCATGAGTCTTTCGATGCTTTGAATAAAGCCTTAGTATCGGCCCCTCCGCTGAAGTCTCCTGATTACAGTCGAGATTACTTGCTTTATATCACCACATCTGAAGAGACGATTGGTATGGTTCTAGTTCAGGAGGATGATGAGATCCATGAGCACGTCATATACTATCTTTGTCAAAATTTAGTCAGTCCTAAGCTTAATTACTCTCACGTTGAAAAGCTAGGTTTGGTTGTCGTTCACGCAGTCCAACGCTTACATCACTATATATTACTTTGCAAGACTATGGTGGTTTTCGATGTCAATCCATTTCAATACGTCCTTACTAGACATATTAGAGGGGGGGGATATAATAAATGGATTGTCATCTTACAATAGTTGTATCTCGACTTTGCTTTGGCCAAGTCCAAGAAATCACTAGTCTTCGCAGAGCTAATATCTGATTTTGCACAATTAGATGAGGATGTTATCCATGTTGATGTGTTTGCAGATGAACACATTTTCCTTGTCTCGACGTCTGACCCCTGGTATGGAGACATCGTTTTATATATTCAAACCTTGAAGTTCGCTCAGCATCTCTCATGAGATGATCAACAGTGTATTAGATACTAATACAAAAAGTATACCATCGTCGGTGACACTTTGTATCATTGAGGAATAGATGATATATTGTGTCTTTTCTTAACTCACAAGGAAGTCGATTCAGTCCTAAATGATTTCCACAAAGGGGCTTGTGGTGGTCACCTATACGATCTTGCGACAACACACTAAATCCTACGAGCATGTTATTTCTGGCCTACTATCTTTAAAGATTGTATTGAAGTGGTTAAGAAGTGTTACCCCTGCCAGGTGTTCACTCGAAAAATCTGCTCGCATCCAACCCCTCTTCACCCAATCATTACCATCGGTCCCTTCACCAAGTGAGGGTAGATTTTGTCGATTGCAAACCAACTTTGGTTGGGGGGCATCAACACATTATTGTGGCCATCGACTACTTTACTAAGTGGGTTGAGGCAATTCCTACCATAAAATCTGATGGGAAGACTACAACCTTCTTCGTGTTCAACCAAATTATCACTCGGTTCGGTATCCCAAGTGAGATTGTCACTAATCATGGAAGTCACTTTCAGAATGAAATGATGGTAGAACTAGGATCTAAGATGGGGTTTAGACATGGTCATTCATCTCCTTATTAACCCCAAGAAAATGGGCAAGTAGAGGCTGTCAACAAGTCTCTCAAGACCATTTTTCAAAAAACTGTCAGTCGGAGTAATTCCAATTGGCACATCATGCTATATTTCGTTCTTTGGGAATAATGAACCTTGGTTAAGACTGCCACCATTTTTTCCCCTTTCCAGTTAGTGCATGGTGTGGAATAGATCCTTCTTGTTGAATGTGAAATCCATTCTCTTAAGTTGGCAGTCGAGCTCCTACCTGACACTTCATATTTAGAGCGATGCCTTATACACCTAGAGAGTCTTGATGAGCAACGTCGAGACACCTTTACAGCTATTGAGGCGAATAAGGAACGTGTCAAGGTTCAATACGACAAGTCTGTCTGTCCCCAGTTGTATGTTGAGGGTGACTTGGTCCTCTTGTATAATCAATCCAATGAACCACTAGGGGCAGGCAAGCTTAAACCTATGTGGCACGGTCCTTACATCGTGTGATGTGTTCTAAAAAAAGGAGCCTATGAGTTAGAAGATTGTGAAGGGAATAAGTTGGTCGAGCCCAGAAATGGGCTCTACTTGAAAAGGCAATACGCTTGAGCCCTAATATTGGGCGGAACTCTTTGTATACTAATGTAAATTTAGTGTATATACATCTTTTTTCCCCTTTTCTTTTTTCTTTGGCTTTCTTATCGAGTTTTCCCTTTATTGGCAGATGTCAACATAGTCTTCAGTCTACCTAGGATTCATAAACGAAGCTAATCATCATACATGAAACTTGGCTTCTGTTGCTTGGGTGGTTTACTCACCCGAGGGTCTACTCGTGTCTTCAGGTGGAGTATTCCTAGGGCCATCCACGAATAATATGGCCGAATATAGTGTCGTCATAGAACTTTTGCGTGATGCCATCTCGCATGGTATTCTCTCTTTAGAAGTTCGCCTATATTCCCAGTTAGTAGTATGTCAATTGAACGTTTGTTACTGCATGCATGATCCTACTTTACTCCGTCGATTCCTGGGGATACGTCTTTTAGAATGACAATTTGATTTTATTACATATTATCACATTCCTAGGAGTTCTAATTATGTATCTGATGCATATGCTAATTAAATTTTAGATTGGCATTTGTCACATTAATAAAGCAAAGAAAACCATCACATCAATGTACACATTGTAAGATATAAGTAAAGCCGAAGATTCCTTTTTATATATTTCAAAATATGGTGTTTATATTACAAAATTGGAGCTAAAACCCTCAATACACATATACATCCAGTATACATATCCCACGAAACCTATGCATGTGGCACCGGGTGTGTGTCATGGTAGAAAACCATAGTGTTTGCAAGACGCCAGAAGAGTCATACCCATGCTCTAGGTACACCAACCACCTATCATTGCATGGCTTTAGGTAGATCCTCTACCTAAACCATTGGAATCCTCTGTGTCAAATGAGACAGGTTTCCCTACACATTTTGTAGAACTCTCTCTGCTTCTCCTCCTGCCACCTCATCTCCCAGGTTCCTCCATCTATGTCGAGGGAATCCCTCTGGCCATCGCGGACCCATGTCTGTGATTACACAAATGTCTAGTTAGTATGTAAGCACCATCCAAAAAATATTTTTGTTCCTTAATACAAAAATACAAAAAAAAATGAAATATTTAAAAAACATTTTATGTATGTCACCGTAGGTGGCCCCTAGTGGAAGTGGCATATCTTTATATCCTCTAAAATCGATCCCCTCATAGGGATAGTCATCGAGAGCAATGACTTTCCACCACCACCAGAAGAAAAAATCATCATTGTAGGTTGTTGACACCCTTCCTCCCCCCTACCATCTCATGACCTTGATCCACCATACCATAGCTGGATCGCGTGGTCCTCTAGGAAGGATGTTTACTATAGGTCTCAGACCTAGAACCCAATCGAAAAAGAAGCTGCAAAGAATAGAGGAAAACCCGAAGTTTCTCTTACTCCCATGTTTGCACTCTGTCAACTAACCTTTCATATTAGTCAACAATGAGGTACACCAGTCATAGACAGTGGGTCTCTCACATTCTACTGCATAAAACATGAACCACCTCGATGCCTGGTGCAATGAATATGAACCAATAATCTTGGTCAATACAAGCATGATGATCTTCAGGCTAAGGTTATTTATTGCCCGGATAGGGAGTTGACTTGCCACCTTGGGAGTCCCCGCTACACAGTGGGCATCAATATACTCCTCGATCTTCATCCCACCCCCTGCTCTGCGTGACTTGAGGTTCATAACCTCTCCTTAGTGTGATAGACCGGTCAATAAGTAGATGTCCTCTACTTCGATCCTCAATGGTTGTCCATCGAGGATAAAGCTTTCACTATCAGGATCCTAGTAACCCACCAACATCTCCAACAACCTCACTTGGGCCCTCATTCCTTTGAGAGCCCAAAACTTATACAAGCCACATATTTTTAGAGTCACTTGAGCCACCATATCTCAATCCGTAGCTGGATATACCTCCTCATTCACTCACTATGTCCATTCAAGGACCATTCTACAAAAGACAAATCAATTTTTGATTTAGAACCCTTCTTTTTGGCCATTTGCGTACCTGTACGTGACTTTCCTTGCATACATTCGTGTGTAGGTCTTAGCATATGCACCATGTGGTTCACACAGAGGTGTATACTTAGTCGTATATGCAACCTAAACAAAGGCAGCTCCCGTACACCAAAATTCCTAATTTATGCCCTCAAAAACTAAAAAATTGAAACCTAATTCAAAAATGTAATCCACTGAATTTGAAGAGGATGAGATGTAGAGTTACCTGATCCAGACGGTTCATGATTTCATTTCTCAACGCTCCCGCAATCCCCGTTTGAATCTTGGAGGTATTTTTGGTCCAAAATGCACTATTTGGGTAAAAATCAAAATGATACAGTAATTTTTTATTTTATTAATATTTATAAGCTATTTTTACCCACTTTATATAGTTTCGTGCTATTGTTTCACCTAATGGACTAATTCAAGAGTGGTTTTGAGATGGCTTTGGTAGTTTTGACTCAATTTTCTTATGGATTTCGACGTCATGATTGGTTGTTCATCACCTCGGGCAGGTATTTTCATAACCTAGAATATAGTATAGGTATCCACTCCATGCATTTTTGCATTATCCTTCAACTACCATTTTTTATTCCTTAGGCACGAACCCATTTGTTGCGACACAGAACCTCCCATCTATTATAAGTAGTGTCGCTAATAAATGGTAGAGATTTACCAAACATGGGTGCCCTAGTTAGATCCCCTTTGTCATTTGGTTCCCATGATGATTTTTTCCTTAGGGTCGAGAGTCCATTATAACTTGATACATGACTTTATGATGAGCCTCATTTCTCACTCATGCACATACGGCCTTATTCCCCACAGACACCCAAAAACAAGTCTTAGTTAAGCTTTTTTCCGACTCGTCTAAAAAACCGAAAATATTATTGAGTGATTTGTCCCTTTCACATTCGTTAAATTGGATTTGAAAGGTCATGAGTCTTAGTTAAGCTCTTTTCCGACTCGTTACTAAAAATAGAAAAGATCACCGAGCGAACTTGTCTTTTTCACACTCGTAAGTTGGATTTGAAAAGACTTCTATTTGGCACAATTTTACCCCTTTTTCACACCAAATAGACTAAAAGACATAAAAAAGGACATTTTTTGGTGTTAAGTTGTGATTGCATGTCATGCCCTCGCTTGCAGTATTGCGACTTTAGCCGGTTCTCACTTTGCATTATAAATCATTTCCTAAGTAGTTTTTTGCATCCTCAACCAAGCATAGCCTTGTTTATATCCCTCATAATTTGACACCCCATACCTTGGAGGGAACATCACCCCGAGTGTCCATCTCCCGCATGCATTTCCTTGCATTGAGCATAAGTACGTTCAACTGCTGGAACTAATTTTTCTTACTTGTGACACTCGTTTCCTCCTCTATGCCATAGCATTCATTTGTTATGAAAGTGCATTGAATTCTAGGCCAATTTTACCCTAACCTATATCCCAAGAATGAATTCCTTTACATTATAATTTAACCTTTTAACAATATTTAATTTTTATGTGATTTCATGATTTTTATGTTATTTACAACTTTAACAACTTTTATGTGGAGTTTATACATTTGTAGTGACAAAATTAAATTTAATAAAGGAAATGCACAAAAAGTAGAAAGACAATGTTTTTGTTTTTAATTTAGCAAGAAGAAAAATAAATAAAGCAAAATTAACTAAAAGCTAATAAACTATGTTAGTTTGAAGAATACATATAACATTTAAATGATATAACCTTTTTATATTTTCATTAAGAGTCAGGATGTGACTAAAACATAATAAAATCAAAATAGTAAAGAACAAAAAGGTTTATATGCATTAAACTAGTTAGTGAGTAAAACATATATAACATATTCGTGAATTTGTTTATTTTCCTTTTTAAAGTTAGGATGTAAAAATAATAGAATTAAAATAATAAAATAAACAAAGTTTGTGTACACTAATTAGATAGTAAATAAAACTTTTATGAATATGATTGTTTACAATATAATTACATTTAGTTTGTCTTTTTTAAGATTGTATCTAACCCTTTTATTTATTTATTTTTGAAATCAAAGTTTTAAGTAAATAAAGAAAAGGAAAACTAAGTATTTTAAAGAAAAATCAAAGAGATATTTCAGAGTGAAGAAAAATTGATTTTCATTAAAAGAGATTCCCATATAAATCACAAACCTTCAAAATTTGCAAGTCTCTGTGTAGATTAGGGCTAGGTATATGTTTTTTAGCCCTTCTAGATGCAATGTACAATAGAAATACCAAGAGTGAAAAAAGAAAAAGAAAGCTAAGCCAGAAGTGGAATAGAGCAATGGTGGTGAATCGCAAAGAGGAAACCTACATATAGAAACCGATTAGCGCCAAATAAAATCGAGCCTTAATTTTACAACTAACAAGAAAACCTTTACCTCATGAAGGCCAACAAGATCATCCTCGCCTATTCCTTTCACTACATTTCAAAACCCCCTGCTACCGACGATTTTGTCAATCTCTGCTGAAGATGCAAAAAAGAATGAAATGGAGAAGTCCTCCCAACACTCACAACATACTATTCTCTAAAGATTCTGCCTAAGTTCTCTCTCTCTGAATTTTATTTCTGAGATAATATCTCCTTCAAAAGATATATGTCTTCATAAGAATTTCTCCTCCCCAAAACAAGTTGTGTGTTGCTTATTTTAAATGATTGGTTGATTAGTTAGGGAAGTTATGGAACAAACTGGCTCAGGTGAATTGTTTTGAACTGTTCAACTAAAAAATGACTTAAATTCATTATTAATTAAATATATGCACATTAGTTGAGGTATCCACAATGAAATATCTAATGGTGTTATGATTTCCAATTGTCTGAAGAGGTAAATCCCGCAAGCCTGCACCTTTCGCCCAGATAAACGCATGAAAATATAACACATTTGAAACAACGATCGATCTTTTAGGAGAGCTAAGTTCAATAACCATTTTCCTCCTGTTCTATTTGTGTCCTTATCCTACAAATCCTCTTCAGTCACCACGACCTAGGATTTGCCGAGATGTTTGAGGTAAGGTAGCATGAGAAAAAGTTGAAGAAAATTGTATATCCGAGCAAAACTACAACGCCAAGCTAGTTCCAGTATCTATGTGGAAATATGCCACCTAATTTTAGAATATATACACCTAATGTGTTATTTCCATTACTTCTCAAGGTTGTATTGTTCCACTTGTGACCTAAGAACTCATTCACATAGATGTCATTCTGGGCATACATGAGAGGAGACATCCAGTAACCCATATCCACTAGCCTTTGATGTCATGTCGAGAAAGAATAAATCCACCAAGGATCAAAATAATAATTGATGCAAAAGAACCAAATGTGTTTTCTATGATCATGCTCAAACCCAATGATTCAATGAATCAAAATAGTGAAGTGGCCATCTGATGGACACAGACTAGCAGCCGATGCTAGCGAAAGAACCTTCCAAAATGAAATGATTGAAATGCCTCAGTGAATTCCTTCACGGATACATATCTATTTGGATGATCTCTCAATGCCAAATATTGTTGTTTCTCTTTTTGGAAGTGGATTCCAACAAGAAATATGCCATGCCCTTGCAGTCAAGGCACTTGAAAATCATTGATTCAAAGAATTTGAGCACTTTTTTGGTTTTTTGTTTTTTTAATTACGTAACTTAATAATACATATTTACTCTCTACTCAAATATTCAGAACTAGGTATATATTTTATTGATACCGCTTGATCATCCATAGTTTGAATCACAGTAGGGGTCTATTTCATCATTTTATGTGCTAAATATTATATCCTACAATCAAGCATAGAATTTATTTTTCTCAGGATGCCAATGACCCTTTTGGGCAACAATAAGTTTTTCGTGCCTCTATTTATTGGTGCACGGATGCAAGGAGTGCATGACAGGTAATAAATGCTTGAAAATCATGGTAGTATCACACGCTATAACCCATCCTTGTGGCCTCAAGATTCTATCCATTTCTAAAATGGCATCAACCAAATTACACCTTGATGTTAATTTACTGAAGAGATAGTTTTCATTGATGAGATCGTATGTTCTTGGATAAGTATTAAGGGATTCACATTAATCATGATAAACCCCAAATAGGCCTCTATAAAATATCAAGGGTAGTGTGTCTAGCCCATCATTCAACACAACATTCATTACCCAAACTGGTTGATCAATAAGAGTTGCAGAAAACCCTCCATACATGCTTTCATATCCAATAAAATATGTTGACTGATGATCATGGCCATTCATTAATCAATACATATGGTAAATTTTGGAACATTCTTGAATGTCGAGGTATATGAAGGCATCTTCCTCGAATTTCTAGAATCAACTCAGTGAGAGCACACAAGACTTTAAGCGATAAATTGTGAAATGAGAGGTGAAGCCTGGAAACTCTTTGCCGGCTAAGTACTGTTGACGAAAATCATCATCAACATGGACCATTTTCCTTCAGTACCCTTGAAAGGATTCAGAATTTTTTATCCTACTCATGAAGATTAACCTGACTGTCAAATGTACCCGCTTGGTGACTGACTACGAGTTGACAACCTAGTTGCCTATTTTTTAGGGACTTACACGGGTGAATGTGGGGGTATACCATGGTACCTAGGGAAGACATAGGATCGCACTTTGTAGAGTATAACTGGAGGGTGTTTCTATTTTCGAGTTACTCTTGGACCATTAATTTTCTCTAGTGTCGATTGGCTTAATTGTTCTTCTTGCTAGTTAGTTTTTTACTTGATTTACCATTATGAAATTTCTAGTGTGTGCTCTATGTTTCGTGCTAGCTCAACTTTAGAGTGTTGGTTGATCATTTCACAAGGTGGAAGATCAACAAATCCTCCATTCATGTAGGCTTCAGGGTCTGCCACTTCTTACTTTTGAGCCACCTCTGCCACTGCTAAGGCACAGGCTAGATCAAGAGGCTTCATTTGAAGTGGCTAAGCCATAGGAAACTGTACCCTCTCCATCTCCTAGAGAAGACTTTCCTGCACCAGAGGAGTCCACTATTTTTTACCTTTAAGTTGAAGGCTTCAGGCATGCAAACCCTCTGATAATTCACTTATCGGTGCTAGTTCTTAGTCAGATAGTCCTACTTGAGGTGACTTCACCTTAACATCAATTTGTTAGAAGAGCAACGATGGAAGCAACTAGTGATACTTTTGTTGGGAGTCCTCATACTCCCATATCGGCTACCGTGGGAGTAGGTGTCATGCCTCCTCCCCCACCTCAAGCTTTAATGATCCCTTACAAGGATCTGTCCTGGGCACCATTGCACCGTTCAATGATATCTCTTACAGTGGGGTCATATACCTCCTCCATCCCCTTCGCTCGAAGGCATTTTCTAGCATTTGTTCAGGCCTAACACCAACTCTAGTTTGTTTCGTGGGGGAAGGCATGGACCTCAATCCTACATGACTCTGATAGGATATACGCCTTTTTATTTGTTCGATGCGTTTGGAAATAATTATTTCTCATCGTCTTATTTCTCGGTAGGGGAAACCCTATTTTTGGTCAACCAAAACCTATGCAAGGTTGCATTCCTTCACACGAAGTGATGACGGGAATTTACTCCTCACAAGGTCTTGGAAATCATTGACAAGGCTCGTTTCCTTAGCAAGGGATTCCAATCAAGGGAAACCCCTCATACACTCAGTGTAACCCCAGGCATATTTCAATACCTATGCCAGGAGGATCAGCTGGGGGCATCCCCAACCAAGTTCCTTGGAGCACTATGCAAGGAGCAATTCCTACACAAATCATGCCATCCAACTATGGGAATCAGCCGATGATGAAGAATCAAATGCAAACTCCTTTTACTAGACAGGGCCACCATGGTTTCTGTTAGCGATCAAAAATGACTTGAAAATTATTTCCAAATCACATGATAAGAGGATCTTTAGGTAGAAGATTTATTTTTAGGTTTGAAAGTCATGAAGTCTTTGAGAAAGGCTTATAATCATATCAATTCAATAAAATGAGGATTTCACCTCATGAAATAGAACAAAAGTAAATTTTAGTTTTCAATAGCTAAATGGTAATTTTACAGTGTTGTGAGCTATCGAAAGTCAGGGCTTTCGGTAGCTAAATCAAATTTTCAAGGGAAAATGAGCTATTGAAAGTGAAGAAGAGTATGTTTTTACTATGTTGAGTCATCATTTTCAAATCATGATTCTGAGCAACTGCAGAACCAGTTTTATAAATGGGAGGAGGTTTTTGTTACTAACACCGCAAAGAAAAATAACCTCTCTCAATTTTCCTATAGGTGTCATATATTTGGAGAATCGAATTCATCTCTAAGCCCTAATTTTCGGATCTCGGAATTTCCCTATTTGACACATGTTTTTGAAATGAAGATCCTGGGAAAATGAAAAAAAATCTACAATAAATGAGAGAGTTTTTTTCTCAAAACAAACCAATATTCAAAAACCTCTCTCAGTTTTCAAAAATATGTTTTTATTTGAGAGATATAGATGAATATTTGAGAGAAATATTTCCAATTTTTTCGGCAGCATAATCGACATAATAACACATAGTTAGCTGCCAAAAATCAGGGCTTTTGACAACTAACTTGCATTTTTCAAGACAAAGGATCTGCCGAAAGTGTAGACACAGGAAGAATGATAGTATTTTTTCTCAGATTGAATATTTCCGTTGCCAAATCATTTGAGGAAGGTTCCAAATGAACGATAAGATTAAAATGGATAAAGATTACCCTCTTCTTCAAAGTTTTGAGGCTTATACAAAGGATAATAGGGTCAAAGGTTATCCAATTTTGGTTAAAGATTTGCCCAGCTGTCAAAGAAGGATTATGTGTTACCTTATCATCTCCTTGAAGACTTCTGAAGATGTTGAAGACTTCTAAAGATGTTGAAGACCGGATTATGATAAGGGTTTGACTCCTTAAGATAGGATTTGATCCTACTTTATTGTAAACTATTTTGATTAATACTATTCTTAGTATTTCAGATCCTCTTTGATAGGATCTTAGATTATTATGTAAAGGTTATAAAGCCTATTCTTTCAAAGTAATAGGGGTTCTAGTCTGGAGAGACTGATACTACACTACTTATGTAATAGACTTTCTTTATGATATAATACAAATCACAAGTTTCTCTCATTTATTGATGTCAGATTTCCATTTCTTTCTTTTCCTGTACTTTCATGGTTGTTATTGATATATGTTTGTCTAATTGTTGGTGTATGTCCCTCATCATGTCAATTCATAAACATTGATTGATTAGTAATCACTGTTATCTTTATTCATCCCATCATACATATGATTTGGTTGATAAGCATAACCTTCTTCACCCACCAGTAAGCTATCCATATGATTATTGATTCTTGAGAGCATTGTCTCATATGGTTGTACATATTTGAATTTCTTGACACCAATCTAGTAGGTCATTATTTCCCATTTGATCCAAACACAAAACACCAAATCATTTACACTTTAAGTTACCAAGCATCTTTGACTTACAACCTCAAAGAGTTTCTTGGAGAGTTAACAAATTGGTGTCTTACCGGGGAGAGGAGATTGAATCTTAACTTCCTTGGGAGGCGACATAGATCCAGTTTTGATGATAGACAAAGCCTGGAAATTTTCTTGGTTGTAATTATCTATCTGGCGACTCCATTGTTCAGAAATTTGTTGGTGACTTCACAGGTATGAAATGAACAAGAGGTATGCATTTTGCAATTTCTCAAGCATTTCTGGTTACCCTCATCCATTACCTAGTAGAGATGAATGGGAACGTAGTATTACCATATTTCGAGGAGAAGAATGGGAAGTTCCAGTTGAACGCTTGCTGGATTTTCATGATTTTATTCATCGGCTTGGAATTGTACATGAGGACGTTCAAATTAATCTTTGCAAGTATTCATTAGAGGCGATTGCCCTTGATTGGTGCAGATCTCTTCCAGATTCAAGCATTCACTCATTGGAAAGTTTTCATTATGCTTTCCATTTGTTTTGTAAAGATGAATTTCAAGTTGAAAGTCTCTTTGAAGGTTGTTGTGATGAATTCAAGAAGCAAGTTCAGCAGGAAGTAGTCTTTGGTTTTGTTTGTCAAGGTGAAAATTATATTGTTAAGGAAGATCTTCGTGATACAAATAAGAATTGCATAGTTGTAGATGCATCATACCTTATCTCTATTGCACTTGCTTCCTTTAATCTATACGAAGGAACAGTTAGAGAAGAAGATTTTTCTGAACTTTTTCAAGAGGTTGCCTACGATATGTTTTCACCTGTGATTAGAGAGAAGGATCTGAACATTGCTTGTCTTTCTTTGCAAGATACAAAGGTTTTTTGTTCACCTATTTTTGATAAGTATGCAGATGGAGAAGAGAATATTTCTACAACAAATAATGTTGACTTGAGCAACATCCAACCAATTTATGACATTTATGAATTTGATTTCAACGAGCCTTTTTTTTTGCCCACTAAGGAACAACTTCATGTTGTAATCATCCATTCCATGTTTGTAGAAAACATTGAATATAATGAGTTTAATCTGGTTGAAGATTTCAAGTTTTCTCTTCTATTTATAAAGCCTCATGAACAGAAAATTGAAATCACCTACGAAGACGGTATCGAAAAAGAAGGGATTAACAGTCAAATCAGCTCACAACTACTTTCAGATTTGCAGGAACCAATTTATGGAAGCTATATATCAGAGGTTGAAGAAAGGCTTGAGCAGCAAGAAAAGTTAACTTCTTTCTATGATCTGGTAGTCATTTATATGGATTTATGTTTTTAAGAAGTCTTCAGTTGTGCAATATTTGGAACCAAGGAAAATGATGATTGTAAGTATTCTCTGCAAATTGAAATTTTGTTGCACGACATGAAGTGTTCTCTGAAATTTATATGCATGCAAAGGATTCTTGTAATTAGTCTGATGTTATCATGGATTCATTGGAAGAATGGTGTCACATGATGAGCCAGTTTTTATGGTTAGGAGTAGGAGAAGATAAGAAAATAATCTCTTTATCTGAGCAAGTAGATTCTTCTAGTTATTGGTTGTTGAAAAAGAAGGCAGGTTATAGGAAGGCTACATGTTGGCTACAGGTTATAGGGGATTAGTTCTAAAGGATAGATGACTCCATGACCAATGAAATATTTAATCCATGCCCAATGGAACACTAGACATTAAGTTCAGTTTTTATTTTCCAGGAAAGGCATTAGATCTGTGGTTCTTGGAAACCTCATAGGGAAGTATCCATCCCAATTGGAGCCAGATGTTAGCGATCAAAAATGACTTGAAAATTATTTCTGAATCACATGATAAGAGGATCTTTAGGTAAAAGATTTATTTTTAGGTTTGAAAGTCATGAAGTCTTTGAGAAAGGCTTATAATCATATCAATTCAATAAAATGAGGATTTCACCTCATGAAATAGACCAAAAGTAAATTTTATCTTTCAGAATCTAAATGGTAATTTTACAGTGTTGAGATCTGTTGAAAGTCAGGGCTTTTGGCAGCTAAATCATATTTTCAAGGGCAAATGAACTGTTGAAAGTGCAGAAGAGTTTGTTTTTACTGTGTTGAGCCATCATTTTCAAATGATGATTTTGAGCGACTAGAGAATCATTTTGAGAAACGGGCGAAGGTTTTTGTTACTAACACCTCAAATAACAATAAATTCTCTTAATTTTCCTACATGTGGCATAGATTAGGAGAATCGAATTCATCTCTAAGCCCTAATTTTCGGATCTCAGAATTTCCCTATTTGACACATGTTTTTGAAATGAAGATCCTGGGCAAATGAAAATGAATCTCCAAGAACTGAGAGAGGTTTTTTCTCACAACAAACCAATATTCAAAAACCTCTCTCAATTTTCAAAAATATGTTTTTATTTGAGATATATAGGTGAATATTTGAGAGGAATATGTACAGGTTTTTCGGCAGCATAATCGACATAATAACACACAGTTAGTTGCCGAAAATCATGGCTTTCGACAGCTAACTTGCATTTTTCAGGACAAAGGAGCTATCGAAAGTGCAGACACAGGAAGAATGATAGTATTTTTTATCAGATCAAATATTTTCGCTGCCAAATCATTTGAGGAAGGTTCCAAATGAATGATAAGATTAAAATGGATAAAGATTACCCTCTTCTTCAAATTTTTGAGGCTTATACAAAGGATAATAGGGTCAAAGTTTATCTAATTTTGGTTAAAGATTTGCCCAGCTATCAAAGAAGGATTATGAGTTACCTTATCATCTCCTTGAAGACTATTGAAGATGTTGAAGACTAGATTATGATAAGGGTTTGACTCCTTAAGATAGGATTTGATCCTACTTTCTTGTAAACTATTTTGATTAATACTATTCTTAGTATTTCAGATCCTCTTTGATAGGATCTTAGATTATTATGTAAAGGATATAAAGCCTATGCTTTTAAAGTAATAGGGGTTTGAGTATGGAGAGACTGATACTACACTACTTCTACAATAGACTTTCTTTATGATATAATACAGATCACAAGTTTCTCTCATTTATTGATGTCAGATTTCCATTTCTTTCTTTTCCTATACTTTCATGGTTGTTATTGATCTATGTTTGTCTAATTGTTGGTGGTTGTCAACTCATCCTGTCAATTCATAAACATTGATTGATTAGTAATCATCGTTGTGTTTATTCATCCCATCATACATATGATTTGGTTGATAAACATAGTCTTCTTCACCCACCAATAAGTTATCCATATGATTATTTATTCTTGAGAGCATTGTCTCATTTGGTTGTACATATTTGATTGTCTTGATGCCAATCCAGTAGGTCAGTATTTCCCATTTGATCCAAACACAAAAAAACAAATCATTTACACTTTACATTACCAATCATATTTGACTTACAACCTCAAACAGTTTCTTGGAGAGTTAACAGTTTCTACCAAAACCCTTCTCAACAGCCAAAATTTTCCTGGAAACCTAGTGCCAGCCAAAATCCAGGACCCTCTTTTCATTTGAATCCACCCCAACCTATACTACCTTTCCTAGCAACTCTGCATTTTATAGACTTGTCAAGACTTTTGAATGACTTGATATGTTGGCCCCCCATGTTGACTAAGTTTCCCTCGGACATCCCTAAGTTCGAAGGCAAGCCTTGTGAAGATCTAGGTGATCATGTTATGACATTTTATTTATGGTGATCATACAACTCATTAAAGGATTATTTTGTTCAGTTTCATTTGTTTCAATGCACTATTATAGTGGGTGACACGAAATGGTATATAGAGATCAATAGCTCAAAGTACGCTTAATTTAATGACCTAGATATAGTATTCTTAAACCATTTCCAATTACCAGTAAGATATGATGCCGACACTGAGTTTATGGACAACTTTGAGCAAACAAAATTTGTCCATATCTTGGATCAGATATGAGAATGGTGATGCCTAGAGAGTTTGATCAAAGTTAAGGTCCCTCTCGCATTTTTTCTCGAGTGGTTCCTAAATTCCTTAGTGCCTTATGTATCCAAAGACGTCATGACGTCCGAGGTTTTTTTCCAAAGAAGAGGATATCATGAGAGCCCAACAACTTGAGTTTATTTAATCTCAATTCTATATGCTATATTAGATCCTTCTCAATGCACCGTGGTTGACTTTCGACAAAACAAAATAGAAGTTTGGGCATCACGTTGATGGCATAGTAGGCTCAACACAGAGCAAGCCCACATATCAGTTGACTAATGACTTACAACAGTTATCAATTCAATATACTTTGGCCAACCAAAATCCTAGTTTGACTACCCCCATAACCCAAACGTTAGATGTACACAATGTGCAATCGACAAATCCCAAGGTTAACCAACAAATCGAGGGAAAGCAGAAATATAAAAACCAGAAGGCTAAGTGGGATAAGAAGGATGCAAATAATGTTGGAGAGGGAAAACACAAAAAAGAGGAAGGTAAATTTTCCATGTAAGATTTGCATGGACGACCACTTGACTCACCAATTCCTTGGACTTGAGGAAGCCAAAAATCTATTGAAAAAACAATAGTTGACCGTGTTAACCAACCCTTTTCCACAAGGGAAAAGTTTGGCTCAAGCTTCTTCATCCATGAATGCGCCTGGGAGAAATCAAAGATCCCCCATTCCTAATACTAACAATGGAGCCAAAAACATTTATATGATGAAGTCCAAAGCTCATCTACAAACCAGGGCTCATAATTACGGAACACCAAACTCTGTTGAGAAGGGAAAAGAAGCTTCCAACCCACTGCCTCCTCTTCAAATTGAGAAGACTTTGGGAGAAACTATGACTTGCATCCCTAAAGATTCATTCAAAAAGGATTCTCACAAACCAAACGCAAAGGCTTCTTAGAATTACTCCATCGTGGAGGATCTAGGACAAAATCCTTGTGAAATGTACACTTTAGAAGTCCTACAAAGTTTCCCATCATAGAGGAAAGCATTGTTGTTTTCCTTGGGAGCGGTCAAGACCACTAACTCATGAATGATTTTTTTTTACCCTACTTATTATAAACCTCATCTTTCGAACCACATTTATTTTGAAATATTAGTGGTGTATGCCACGAAATCGTTGACATGGAACATTTTCCATACAATGGTTGATGAGGGTTCCTCAACTTTCATGATGTCAATGCCATAATGGAAGGCCATCGACCAACCTGAGTTGTTTCTATCGCCCACATTGCTAGCTATGTTTGACAATTGATCTTTTATACCACATGGAATAATTCCATCATTCCCTATGTAGTTGGAGGGAAAAACTGTGTGTGTTTAAGTAGAAGTAGTAAATGTACCTCTCAACTACAATCTTTTGTTAGGGTGGAGTTGGAACTATGCTATGACAGTAGTTGTATCCACCATTTTTTAGGTCTTACGTTTTCCTTATGAAGGCTAGATCATATTTGTTTATCAATTATATTTCTCCCTTCCTAACCCTTCATCGGGGGTGTCCATGGTCTCGATGATTGACAACCCGCAACCAGGTACTATCTACTTAGGTGTCAGATTGTTTCCATATTTAATGGCTACTTTTGATTATCCACCACTTACTAATGATGTTAATTTTATTTTGATTTTTCTCAACCAGCCAGAGGCTAAGATCTTTCAATTCGCATATTTTAGAATGAGTTACTTTAATGACCCATGGATTTTACCTTCCCCATCAGCTTCGATGGAAGGGATAGAGAACCCTGGAATAGAAATTCTCTTATCCTCTTCTGAGGTTGCATACAACATTATCCAACAAGCCCCAACCAACCATGATCTGGCTCCCACATAGGAGCTAGATCATGTTCTTGAGCCTATCTGGGCTTAAGACTCTCTCGCCGTGTATGACCCTTTGGACTTATTCTTTCCCTCTGATGAAGTGATTTTGGAGAAAATGACTGGGCCAGATAGACCTTGGGACAATATTCACTATAGATGTTATTTCTTACCCGAGCTAAAGAGAATAGAGGTAGGATATTTCATTATGACTATGAATGGATATGCCCCTTGTCCTATTAACTCTCTGGCCATGCACAAAATACACACTGAGGGAAATATGGAAGGTATAGCTGGAACAATAACTATCGACATGTATGGAACCCCTGGCATCGTGGAAAACATGTTCATCAGAGAATATTGCTCCCCTAAAGAGATTCAGATCTACAATGAATTATTTAAAGAGTCTCACGATGTCTTTGCATGGTATTATGAGAAAATTCCAGGAATTGACCCACGTATCATTGAACATGAGATGACAACTTACCCTGATGTTAAGCTTGTTTGATAGAAGCTTCGCCTAGTCAATCCTTGCAAGGAAGGGGTGATCAAGGATGAGGTAGAGAAACTCATCAAGGTTGGTTTCATCTGTCCTATGCAATTGATAGAATGGATGTCGAACCCTCTTCTTGTCAACAAAAATCAAGTTACTATCAATGTATGTATGGAATTTCATAGCCTGAAGAAAGATTTCGTGAAAGATAATTTTCCAACCCTATTCATCGACCAGATTGTCGATGAATGTGCGGGTTGTGAGGTATTTTATTTTATGGAATTTTGTTTTGGGTACAACCAGATTCATATCAAGCCTGAAGACCAACATAAAATGGAATTTATTTGTCCATGGGGTACATTCGCATACAAAAAAATTCCTTTTGGCATTAAGAATGTTGGAGTCACCTTTCAAAATACCATATCATTTGCTTTCCATGACCTCAAACACATATTCAAGGTGTATATTGATGATCTAGCATCATGTTCTCATAAGAGACTATCATCGTTCCCATTTACGACTTATCTTTGAGAGGTGTCGCTACTATAAGATTCTCCTGAATCCAAATAAGTGTATTTTTTGCATAACATCGAAACTCTTGTTAGGTTTTATCGTGTCAAATAAAGGGATCATGGTATATCCTTTGAAGGTTGAGGCAATAGTTAAATATCCTTCTCCATGCACAATCCCCCATCTTGAAAGTCTACAGGGGAAAGCCAACATTTTTCGGCATTTTGTTTCCAACTATGTCAAGATTATTGTTGGGGTCTAAATATGTCTTGTTAGGATATTTAGACACTTAGGAGTTAGTTAAGATCTACTTGGTCTAATATGTCGTTAGGTAAAAGTTTGTTTCTTTAGTATGCATTAGTATGCATTTGTGGTTAGGCAATCCGACGGTCACGATATGTTCCCGACATAGAGTGATCTGATGGTTCATACTCTCCTCGATCTTAACGACCATTGATCTATGGCTTAACACCCGATTGGTCCATGATCTCTATTTAAAGAGCATGGAGGTTCATTTTCCAATGATCGATTGTGAGAAACTCTCTTGTAAAATCTCTCTGTAATCTTTTTCTTTGCATTAATAAACTGCTCCAAGTGGTCGTGTTGGTTGGGGTCGTGGATGTTTCCCCGTAGGGGTTTTACCACGTGAAAACATCGGTGTGTTGATC
>SNQJ01S0003368.1:195491-214232 GCA_010110895.2 Picea sitchensis | reverse complement strand
CATAACCTTCTTTCATATCCAATCAAATATGTTGACTAAAGATCATGGCCATTCATTAATCAATACATATGGTAAATTTTGGAACATTCTTGAATTTCGAGGTATTTGAAGGCATCTTCCTCGAATGTCTAGCATCAACTTAGTGAGAGCACACAAGAATTTAAGCAATAAATTGTGAAATGAGAGGGGAAGCCTAGAAACTCTTTTCCAACTAAGCACTGTTGATGAAAATCATCGTCAACATGAACCATTTTCCTTTGTTACCCTTGAAAGGATTTGAAATTTTTTATCCTTCTCATGAATATCAACCCAACTGTTGATTATACCCTCTTGGTGACTGACTATTGGTTGACAACCTAGTTGCCTATTTTTTAGGGACTTACACGGGTGAATGTGGGGGTATACCATGGTACCTAGGGAAGACATAGGATCATACTTTGTAGATTATACCTGGAGGGTGTTTCTGTGTTCAACTTACTCTTGGACCAATAATTTTCTCTAGTGTCGATTGGCTTAACTGTTCTTGCTAGTTAGTTGTTTTCTTGATTTACCATTAGGAAATTTTTAATGTGTTTTATGTGTTTTGTGCTAGCTCAAATTTATAGTGTTGGTTGATCATTTCACAAGGTGGAAGATCAAAAAATCCTCCATTCACATAGGCTTCAAGTTCTGTCATTGATTACTTTTGAGCCACTTCCGCCACCACTGAGGCATAGGCTAGATCAAGAGGGTTCATTTGAAGCAGCTAGGCCACAGGAAACTGTACCCTCGCCATATCCTAGAGAATAATTTCTTGCACCATAGGAGTCCATTATTTTTTACCTTTAAGTTGAAGGCTTCAAGCCCACAAACCCTCTGATCATTGAATTATCTATGCTAGTTCTTAGTCAGATAGTCCTACCTGAGGTGACTTCACCTAAACATCAATTTGTTAGAAGAGCGACGATGGAAGCAACTAGTGATACTTATGTTGGGAGTCCTCATACTCCCATATCAACTACCGTGGGAGGAGGTGTTACGCCTCATCCCCCACCTCGACCTATCTGGACAAAAGTTGTCCAGACACCCGCTACTTCGGGCAGTGGAACAGTCCCTTCAACGACTCTAACCATTGTTCCCTCTATCCAGGACATGTCTGACACTCCCTTTTCATATGGGATGACGGTTTTTGACTCTAGTTTAGTCTTGAGATACTCTACTTTATAGACTATTGGTCAACCAAACCCTATGCAAGGTTTCATTCCTTCACAGGGAGTGATGACGGGAATTTACTCCTCACAAGGTCTTGGAAATCCTTGACAAGGCTTGTTTCCTTTGCAAGGGATGCCATTTGAGGGAAACCCCTCATACACTAAGTGGAACTCTAGGCATATTTCAATACCTATGCCAGGAGGATCGGTTGGGGGCATCCCCAACCAATGTCCTTGGAATACTGTGCAAGGAGCAATTCCTACACAAAACATGCCATCCAACTATGGGAATCACCCGATGATGAAGAATCAAATGCAAACTCCTTTTACTGGACAGGGCCACCATGGTTTCTACCAAAACCCTTCTCAATAGCCAAAATTTTCCTGGAAACTTGGTGCCAGCCAAAATCCAGGACCCTCTTTTCATTTGAATCCACCCCAACCGAGACTACCTTTCCTAGCAACTCTTCATTTTATAGACTTGTCAAGACTTTTGAATGACCTGATATGTTGGCACCCCATGCTGACTAAGTTTCCCTTGGACATCCCTAAGTTCCAAGGCAAGCCTGGTGAAGATCTAGCTAATCATGTTATGAAATTTTATTTATGGTGCTCATACAACTCATTAAAGGATGATTTCATTTAGTTTCATTTGTTTCAATTCACTCTTATAGAGGGTGCTAGGAAATGGTATATTGAGATCGATATCTCAAAGTACGCTTAATTTAATGACCTAGCTATGGTCTTCTTAAACCATTTCCAATTACCAGTAAGATACGATGTCGACACTGAGTTTCTGGACAACTTTGAGAAAACAAAAGTTGTCCATATCTTGGATCACATATGAGAAAGGCGACGCCTAAAGAGTTTGATCAAAGTTAAGGTCCCTCTCACATTTTTTCTCGAGTGGTTCCTAAATTCCTAGGTGCCTTGTGTATCTAAAGAAGTTGCAATGTTCGGGTTTTTTTCTGAAGAAGAGGCTATCATGAGAGCCCAACAACTTGAGTTGATGTACTCTCAATTCGATATGCTATATGAGATCCTACCCAATGCATTGTGGTTGACTTTTGACAAGACCAAAAACAATTATGGGCATCACGTTGATGGCATAGTAGGATCAACACAAAGCAAGCCCACAGATCAGTTGACTAATGGGTTACAACAGTTATCGATTCAATAGACTGTGGCCAACCAAAATCCTAGTTCGACTGCCCCCATAACCCAAACGTTAGATGTACACAATGTGCAATCGACAAATCCCAAGGTTAACTAACAAATCGAGGTAAAGAGGAAATATAAAAACAAGAAGGCTAAGTGGGATAAGAAGGATGCAAATAATGTTGGCGAGGGAAAAAAGAAAGATAAATTTTCCATGTAAGATTTGCATGGACGACCACTTGACTCACAAATTCGCTGGACTTGAGGAAGCCCAAAATCTATTGGAACAACAACGGTCGTCCGTGTTAACCAACCCTTTTCCACAAGTGAAAAGTTTGGCTCAATATTCCTCATCCACGAACGTGCCTAGGGGAAATCAGAGATCTCCCATGCCTAATACTAACAATGGAGCCAAAATCATTTATATGATGAAGTCCAAAGATCATCTGCAGACCAGGGATCATAATTACGGAACACCAAAATATGTTGAGAAGGGAAAGGAAGCTTCCAACCCACTGCCTCCTCTTCAAATTGAGAAGACTTTGGGAGAAACTATGACTCACATCCATAAACATTCATTCAAAAAGTATTCTCACAACCCGAACGCAAAGGCTTCTTAGAATTACTCCATCATGGAGGATCTGGCAAAACATCCTTGTGAAATGTATGCTTTGGAAGTCCTCAAGAGTTTCCCATCATAGAGGAAAGCGCAGTTGTCTTCCTTGGGAGAAGTTGAGACCACTAACTCCTGAATGATTTTTTTTCACCCTACATATTATAAACCTCGTCTTTCACACCACATTGCTTTTGAAATATTAGTGGTGTATGCCACTAAATCATTGACATGGAACATTTTCCATATAATGGTTGATGAGGGCTCTTCAACTTGCATGATGTCATTGGCATGATGGAAGGCCATCGACCAGCCTGAGTTGTCTCCGTCGCCCACATTTCTAGCTATGTTTGACGATTGATATTTTATACCACATGGCATAATTCCCTCCTTCCCCATGCAGTTGGAGGGAAAAAATGTGTGCGTTTAAGTAGAAGTAGTCAATGTACCTCTCAACTACAATATTTTGTTAGGGTGGAGTTGGACCTATGCTATGACAACAGTTGTATCCACCATTTTTTAGGTCTTATGTTTTCCTCACGAAGGCTAGATCATATCCATTTAACAATTAGCTTTCTCCCTTCCTGACCCTTCATCGAGGGCGCCCACGGTCCCGATGATTGACAAGCTGCAACTAGGTACTGTCAACTTAGGTGTCATATTGTTTCCATATTTAATGGGGAATTTTGATTATCCACCACCTACTAATGATGTTGAGTTTATTTCGACTGTTCTCAAGCAACCGAAGGCTGTGATATTTCAAGTCGCATATTTTAGAACGAGTTACTTTAACGACCCGTGGATTTTACCTTCCTCATCGGCTTCGATAGAAGGGATATGGAACCCTGGAATAGAAATTTCCTTATCCTCTTCTGAGGTTGCATACAATATTATCCAACAAGCCCTGACCAACTATGATCTGGCTCCCACACAGGAGCTATATCATGTTCTCGAGCCTATTTGGGCTTAAGACTTCTCGTCGGCTACGACCCTTTGGAGTTAGTATTTCCCTCTGATGAGGCAATTTTGGAGACAATGAATGGGCCAGATAGACCTTGGGACAATCTTCACCACAGATGTTATTTCTTACCCGAGATGAAGAGAATAGACGCAGGATATTTCATTACAACTATGAATGGATATGCCCCTTGTCCTGTTAACCCTCTAGCCATGCATAAAATATACACTGAGGGAAATATTGAAAGTATAGCTGGAACAATAACTATCGACATCTATAGAACCCATGGCGTCATGGAAAACATGTTCAGCAGAGAATATTGTTCCTCTGAAGAGATTCATATCTACACTGAATTATTTAAAGAGTCTTGTGATGTCTTTGTCTGGTCTTATGAGGAGATGCTAGGAATTGACCCACGTATCATTGAACATGAGATCACAACTTAACCTGATGTTAAGCATGTTTGATAGAAGCTTCACCTAGTCAATCCTTGCAAGGAAGGGGCGATCAAGGATGAGGTAGAGAAACTCATCAAGGTTGGTTTCATATATCCTATGCAATTGATAGAATGGATGTCAAACCCTCTTCTTGTCAAAACAAATCAAGGTACTATCCACGTATGTATGGAATTTCATGGCCTGAACAAAGCTCTCGTGGAAGATAATTTTCCAACCTATTCATTGACAAGATTGTTGATGAATGTGCGGGTTGTAAGGTATTTTCTTTTATGGAATTTATTTCCGAGTACAACCAGATTCAGATCAATCCTGAGGACCAACATAAAATAGCATTTATTTTTCCGTGGGGTACATTAGCATACAGAAAAATTCCTTTTGGCATTAATAATGTTGGCGTCACTTTTCAACGAACCATGTCATTTGCTTTCCATGAAATCAAACACATATTCAAGGTGTATATTGATGCTCTAGCATCACGTTCTCATAATAGATTATCATCCTTCCCATTTACGTCTTATCTTTGAGAGGTGTTTCTACTATCAGATTCTCTTGAATCCAAATAAGTGTAGTTTTTGCCTAACATCAAGACTCTTATTGGGTTTTATCATGTCAACAAAAGGGATCATGGTTGATCCTTTGAAGGTTGAGGCAATAGTAAAATATCCTCCTCTACGCAAAATCCCCCATCTTGAAAGTCTACAAGGGAAATCCAACCTTTTTCGGCGTTTTGTTTCCAACTATGTCAAGATTACTAAAGGGTTTATGCGTCTCTTGGAAAAAAGGGTCTCGTTCTGTTGGAATGAAGCAACTCTGCGCTATTTTCAAGCATTGAAAAATGCTCTAACGTATGCACATCTACTCAGTCCTCCAAATTATGGAAAGGATTTCTTGTTGTATTTGGTTGTCGAAGAGTCCACTATTGGAATGGTATTAGTCCAAGAGGATGACATGCTCGAAGATCATGTTATCTACTATCTTAGCCGAGGCTTGGTAGGAATGGAACACAACTACAAACACATTGAGAAACTTGCTTTGGCAGCTATTCGTGTTGTCCAACGGTTCCGTCATTACATCTTACTTTGCAAGACCATTGTTGTGGTTGTCATGAACCCTTTTCAATATGTTTTAACAAGTCAAGTTATCAATGGGAAAATCAGCTAATGGATAGTCATCCTACAAGAATTTGACTTGGATTTTGTTTGAGCAAAGTCCAAAGTCTTTGGTATTTTTGAAATAATATTGGAACTTTCGATTGAGAGTGGTAATAATT
This sequence comes from Picea sitchensis, assembly GCA_010110895.2. NCBI lineage: Eukaryota > Viridiplantae > Streptophyta > Pinopsida > Pinales > Pinaceae > Picea > Picea sitchensis. The sequence goes on along the minus strand of SNQJ01S0003368.1, from coordinate 208,585 downwards.
TTACTGAAGAGTCACTAATTAATGGAGATATTTTTCTTATTGAATGCGAAGAGTCACGGATCAATGGAGATATTTTTCTTATTGAATGTTTGGACCCTTGGTATAGATTTATACTTGTGTATCTTCAGACTTTTAAGTTCCCATATTATACATCTCGCGATAAGTGTCAATGAATATGCCATCAAGTCCAGAACTATTGTATTCTCAATGATACTTTATATTGTCGAGGAGTATATTGCATTCACCGTAAATGTGTCACTCATGAAGAGGCATAACTTTGGTTAAATGACTGTCACACAGGAGCATGTGGCGGTCACCTGTATGGGTTTGAAACAACCCAAAAGATTCTTCACACTAGATACTTTTTTCCCTCATTGATCAAAGATTGTGCATAAGTGGTCAAGAAGTATCACTCGTTCCATATCTTCTCTTGGAAGATGCAGGAACACCCAACTCCCATGTTCCCAGTTATTGTTGTTGGTCCCTTCACCAAGTGGGGGATTGATTTCACTACATTCCACCCAGTTTTAGCTAGGGGGAACTGCTATATCATCATAGCAATAGACTACTTTACTAAGTTGGTAGAAGCTATGCCAACATTCAGCAATGATGGGGAAACAACTATACTTTTCATTTTTAACTAGATTCTAGCCAAGTTTGGTATTCCGAAGGAGATTATCATAGATCATGGTAGTCACTTCCAAAACAAGATGATGCCCAAGTTAACATCAAAACTAGGGTTTAAGAAAGAAAATCTATCACCTTACTACCTGTAGGAGAATGGTCAAGTGTGTTATAACAAGATTTGCCTCACCATTGCAATCTTGCATAGAGGGCCTTTTTCCATTTTCCTATGTAGAATTGTCATCCCTTTTTGATAAATCCATACCTAAAAATACATAGTTTTCCACATGTACGTGCCCTATCTACTATACAACATGTGTATACATAGGTTGCTCCACTACAACCCGCGTACATCGAGATTTGTGCCAGAAAATACAAAAATGAAGTCGGGTTTCCATGTCATGACATGAGATATCTGATCCTTGGCCTTCCATATACTGTAAACTTTTCAACTCGGTTCTTCAGTTTCATTTTGAAGGCTATAAAATCACAATTCCAAGCTATGGAAAGGAGGAGAAAAAATTCAAATTTAAGAGAAAAGTTACTCTGGATAAATTACTTCATATTGAGTCTGCATCCCTTTGTTCCTCAAGTCTGAACACAGTGTTCAGCCCCCAATCTCTTTCCCTATTGTTGCGAGAACCTCATTGTCTCCATTCTATGAGCTTTCCTTTGGTGGAGGATTGAAGTGGTGGAGGCCCAGTTGGAAGGAACCTGGTTTCTTTGTTTCGAACTGTGCTGACACAGAAGTCTGTAATGTTGTCACTTATGCTGATCATTTATTAATAGAAATACTCCTTTCCCGTCCTATTGGTATTGTGAAAATATATGATTATTATCCATGGGCATGTTTGTAATGTTTATTAATGGATCATTCTATCTAATGTGCTAACCCCTTTATATCATCACTATATACTTGCTATGCTTGAGAACTTATTGCAGGTATAAAGCTTTGGGTCGAAGTGCTCAATAGTGGAACATCATTGAACGTTGGATTGAGGTTGGTCTCTTTCCTATCTTGCACATTAGTTTATATATCATACGTTGGAATTGAGTTGATTTCTGCAATCATACCTATCTATTGTGGTTTACCCTGGCCACAAAGAGCTTTAACCTCATGTTAGGACCCTATAATGTACCTTTTTGCTCACACTTTTTTCTACCATTACATCCTTTTTCCACTCACATTTAAACTTACATTATCACCTTACCCTATCTCTCCAAAGGTATATAACGTCTCTTCTCTTTTCTATATGTTTAATCTATTTTGCATATAATTTTACATTACTCTCATACTTAACCGTTGATTAGAAATATATAAGTGTTGAAACAGTTCGAACTGCAAATTATCATTGTTGTTTAAAGGCCCGTTGCTGAAACAGTCAAAGCACGCAAACCTTGTGGCTGAAACAGTCTGTGGTCTACAATGTTGAAACATCAACTCACACAAGAAGAAGTTGTTACACTCTCCATGGTCTACGATGTTGAAACAACAACTCACACAAGAAGAAGTTGTTACACTCTCTGTGGTCTACGATGCTGAAACAACAATTCACACAAAGTTGTTACACTGACCACAACAGTCGCACCGTGAGCCAGAATTAACCATCGTTGTTGCATGAGACCACGTTGCTAAAACAATCAGAACGCAAATCCCGTTGTTGAAACAACCCGCGATTTGCGATGCTGAAACAACATACAAAAGCAGTAACAAGAAGATAAATAAATAAGTTGTTACTCCAGCCACAACAACAACACCTCACTCAACACCTTTTCAACTATTGTAATAGCATTCTGTTACAGGAGACCAAAATATCCTATTCCATTATAGAGATTAGATCTGACTAAGAACAGGATTCAGATGTACACATGTAATTTGATGATCAAATTGTATCGAGGGGATTGTCCTCTTTAAATAAGAGGAAATCATCATTAGAGAGGATCTCCTAGTTGGCTAAGAAAGGATTTACAGAGAAGGATGTGTTTTACTTCAGACATTGTAACATGATACAGTTGACAGATGAATAAAAGATTGTTCTGAGCATTCCTTCCTAGTTCCTTTCATTTCTGGGGAATCTTGTGAGAAGGAAGGGCCCACCTTCTTCACAAGATTCACCCATTAGCTCTGTAGTGTGTTAGTGTTATTTCTGTTCATGCCTTGATTAAAAAAATTTTTGCTGAAACACTACTTTACTGAACTCTGTTTTGCTAAAACTCTGCTTTACTGATTGTTACATTGTTTTCATATAATTCATGCTTGAGTAACTATTAATCATTCTAGCTAGAAATCTTGTTTGGTGAATTTATGAAAGCATGATAATCAGGGACAGGTGTTGAAGATTCCTTCTTGGGGAATAGGGTCATGTTCTCTATTAAGAGATAGTTAGCCTTCAGTGTGTGTCAATCATTTCAGTTAGTAATGAGTTCATGAAAGTGTGATGATCGGAAACAGGTGTTGAAGATTCCTGCTTGGGGAATAGGGTCATGTTCTCTGTTACATAATAGTTTTTCTTTCCTTTTGCAGTATCTTGAAGGATTTATTTCCTAGGTTGTTATTTTCTCAATGTAATCCAGGATTCTTTGGATAATTATTTCTTTAAACTTTGAACTCTGCAATAGGTAGGTTTCTTTCCTGTAATTCAAAGTAGAACTTCAGTTTGTTCAAGGCAAGGTGTGATTAATGTATTTTTACTACAACTCTAGATTTATTTTGAGATTGAGCATATACAGTGTGTGATTACCTTTGAAATAAACAGACTTCACTGGGTTGACAATTTATGTATCACTTGATTGTTTAGTTAAATAAGCAATTATAGTGACCAACATTTTGGCATTGTTGCCGGGGAAGGTAATTATAGATTTAAAAAGCACTTATGTTCTTTCATATATAAAGATTGCATGAGAGGACGCGGAGACCCCAAAGAAACTGACCCTACAGGTGGCAGGGGTAGAGGAAGGGGAGGAAGAAATACTTATATTGATGAAATTATATCAAAATCTGAATCTGCTGCTCCTCAATGACCAAACTCTCAGAAACCAAAATCCCAACCTTCCTTTCAAGAAAACTTTGAAATGGGGAAAGAGGTTTGGAGTCCTGAGACAACCGAGAAACTAGCAGGAAACATTGAGGACAGAGCAAGCACAACAGGGGAGCAAACAGAAGAAAACATGGATGAGTATAATGAAGAACTGCATCATGAAGAACAGGCAGGTCCTGAAAGAGAGGTAAATGATGAAAACTCTTTTTCCACAGTAGGATTTCCTATTGGTGATCTTCCTAGGGGGGTAGCTCCCATGAAGAACATTCCACTCTCAGTGCTACCTAACTTTCATGGTTTATCTTCAGAGGATCCTGATGAATTCCTTTTTGAGTTTGACATATTATGTAGGAGTTATGATTACATTTCCAATGCTCAAACATTAAAGCTATTTCTAGCAACATTGAAAGGAAATGCACTAAGATGGTTCATGAGTCTTGGAGGTCATGTAATCACAACATGGGACCAGATGAAACACAAATTCCTGCATAAATACCAGGATTGTTGCCGAACAAGAGAAAAAAGAGAGGAACTATTCAAGATGATACAGAAAGAGGATGAAAATATGGAGGACTTTGTAGAAAGGTTACAGTATAATCTACAAAGCTCCAGTCACCCCGATGTAAGTAAAGATATTCTTAAAACAATATTACTAAAAGGAGTAAGGGATGACTGTCTAGATATGTTGAATATTCTTGGAAAATGGGACATATCTAAAGAATCATATGATGAAATTGTTAACCTATGTAAAAGAGGTTCAAGAGGAGATTCAAGAAATAGATCAAATAGCAGGGATACCACATTTTCAAGAGTCCAAAAATCAGCCAGTGGGGGAGCAACAAGAGCCGAAATAGGTAATTTACTTGAAGGTTTTAAAACTGAAATGTTAAGCTCTTTTGCCTCACAAATTGATACCCTGTAGATTCAAAAGAAACAAGCCGAAGCAGAAGCAGCTCTGTCCATATTTTGTTCTAAATGCAGAGACAATCACCCACGAAGGGAATGCCCATTGGACAAAAATCCAATCTGCACCATCTGTGATAAGGATCATGAAACTCAACAATGCCCTTCTTTACCAGGAATCAAGACAACATTACAACCAACTAATGAAGAAGTTGAAGTTGTTTATCTATTGACACAGTGTTGGCAGCCAATTCACTTTTTTCCACTGTCTTATAAGCTGCCTACACCAATGTTTTGCAAACATTATTTTTTTCGTCGCAATTCTCAAATAAACAACACTTTTATTCTTTGCGCCATTTCCACACTTACCTTCGTTTTTGTTTTCACGACTGTAAGCGTGAAAACTTGGTCTTTCAAAGTCGTGTTAAAATCTTTATTGAATTGTCATTATAATTCTTGTCGATATGCCCATTGCGTTTACCTTTTATGCAGTTGGCAAAGCTTTTTGATCTATACTCATTGGACATTCTTGGATTGATTGTGTGACTTTGTCTCATTGAGTTTGTGATGCATTGGTGATTGGATTTATATGTTCTTTGATTTGATCTACTTGCCCATTGGTTTCATAAAAATACATAGGTGTCATGGTTAAAACCTTGATATATATCATTTAATATGACACCTAGTTCATGTGATCAAACGCATTGGCACATTGGTTAAATTCTTGGTATTGGTTTCGATTTGTATGTTGGTTTTAAATATATGGCATAATGTTTGATTGCGCGCATGGTCTATCCACTTACCAAAGGATTTGATTGATTGAAATGGCATAGTTATAACACATATGCGTTGTGACTTGTATAGTTGAAAGCGTCGGCGGTTGTACCTTGGCAATAACTATTATGCATGGCCAGCAAATAAGCTCCACCACCTTCGCACGATGTCATTAATGCTTATCCCTTATCCCTGTTTCACCTCTGTTATCTCGGGTAACCCTTCGTGCACTCTGCTCCTGTGTATGTTATGATTCGAACCCTGGCTCGTTCACCGTGTGCTCGGCTCCATGGCACCGGTGGTACGAATTGAGCCAAACGGTAGCCAAGCCTTGCTACTGTTCGATAATGCCCGAAAAGACTTAGAGGATAGTGGTTGGCTCACCTTTGTACAATGATTCAAGGGTTTTAATATATTTGTTGCACAGCAGTTCGCCCTAACTTTTGATGGTTGTAGGGCCAAGGTGGGTGACATTCAGTTGGAAATCAGTGAAGAGTTCATTAGCTTCGCCACATGGTTACCATCCACGGGCCAGCGTTGGTTTAAATAAAGTGGAGGAGGTGCCATGGCCACTTCTGTTCATCTCATGAAAGGTCACATCATGTGACAGAGGTATGCCAATTTCCACGCTTAAACCACGATGGCATGATCTTTTGATGGTGGTCAAAAACTTCGTGACCTGTGAGGGTTGATATGGACTCGTTTTTCTTTATCACCTTCGACTGTTAATGAATTTTATAGGATATCCATTGAATATGCCTTTGTATTTCTAGCATAGCCTATATAAAATGTCAAAAAGGTTTAAAAGAGAAAAGGCTGATAGTAGCCTGTTCCACCATGGCCTAATCAAACTCATCGTTGTTCATCACTTAAATCTTCACAGTGATAGTTGGCAATCTTTTATCTCTCAAAATGGTTTTGATGACACAGACCCTGTCCAAATTGACAAGCCTGTGATTAATGAAGCTAAGGTAGGGCCACCTGTGCCCTTCCATGTCCTACTGCCCTCTCCTAAACCCTCGGTCGACCCTGATATTGACTTACCCGACGTTATAACTGAGAAGGTTGAGGCTATAAAAAAGCCTGTGAGAAAAAAGGTTAGAGGTAACCCTACTGTTGATGGAAAAGGTAAAAAGAAAGATCGGCTTATCTCGAGAATGGCTAGCAATAATCCTAAACCTAGTGTTGAGCAGAAGCCCATAGTCCTTAGTGAGGATTCAGACTTTGACATAGAACGCTTCCTAGCTAGTGAGTACCCTTACTCACAGGGTTTGTGCTTCGAGCCACCTTATGACTTCATTTCTAATCTCCCCGCTTGCCTAAGAAACAATCCTAGCTACCCTAGGATAAAGCTACCTAACGAAACCCTCGACAATATAACCAAACCCTCACCTGCATTTTCGAAGCCCGGGCAGTCGTCATGTGATCAATGTGATGTGTGGTTGGAGCGATACTATATAGACGTTCCTTTACTTCAATCGAAGATCCAATCATTGGAAAACCAAGTTGCAGTGTTGACCAGCCAAAGGGACAAACTTCAAGCAAATGATAGGAAGCAAAAAACTATTGGTTCCATCATTTTTTGGAATGTTGAATCGGCTACAGCCGTTGTCAATTCCAAAATGTCATGATCAAGTTGTCTGCTCGTCATCCAGGTATGAATTTAGGTATCAATTTCGTTTTGTGAATTGCTAGGATTAAGATAATGATGTGAGTTTGGTTTTCAAATAGCTCTGTTTATCTTTCGTAATGGCTCTGTCATAATGTTGTTCATCTTGTACATTGTTTTCTCCTTGCTAAAATTAAATGGAGTTTCGATTTGGATACACGATTTACTCATGCCCAGTTTAGCCTTTCGTAGGTTTTCATCGGATTTGATTCATTTTTTCTGTTGAGTTAACGAAATCGATGGTTTGATTTCGATTGGATTTGTTTGTATCTAATCTGAACAAGAGGTTTTCATGCTAAATTTAGAGCACGATCATGTTTTGATTTGGGATGATTTCGTTATGGTTAGATTATATCGGCTCTAATTTAGTTTGTATGCTGTGATTTTGGAACGACTTCGTGAGTTTGAATTGACGTGATGTAATATTCTAAATTAGGAATACAACTTTGATTGACTCTGATTTGGAAAGAATGACTCTGTTTCGTATGAAAACGATATTCTCATTTAATCCTGTACAAAAGATATCTACGCCTGAATCATGGAACGGTTTTGATTCATGACGACTATGTTAAACCCCAACTGTTCGATTCACCCTTGTCTTGATTGCATTGTTGTGTATCTTCAGTTAATACGATGATTTTTATGAGTTGGATTCGTATCATAGATGCTGCTCTGTTTGATTTTAATTTGCAAAACGAGTTGGTTAAACCCAGATCGACAAATGTTATCTCTGTCAAATTCGGTTATAATTCATTCTGAAAAGAATGATTTCGTGAATGTCAATTGATTTTGTCTGCCCCAATTTGCAATAACAAAACGATCAGACAACTCTTATGGATCCTGTTATCAATTGATTGATCTCATTATGATTTCGTTTGTGACAATTTACGCATCAGTTTTGATTTGATTCGCTCATGACATGGATCGTTGGTTTATGTAAATACAGTTATATCAATTTGAAAATGATCTTGATGTTTTCTTGTGGATTCGATCGTGTTTCATGTTGATGAGGCAGCAATAACAAATGATTTCCTATGATTCGTTTAACTGTATCGATTTCCATTAGTTATGAATCGATTTCATTACTGTCGGTTATCCAACATGATTTCGTTTACCTGATTTTGTGATAACAAACGAAACAAAGTACACGCATCTCTGTAGTCATTTGATTGATCTCAATCTTGTTTGATTTCAAATTAGTATAACGATTTCAATTTGAATAATTCGTTTGTCTTTCAAATAGCTATTAGATACTTATTAATAGTTGAATTTAATTCTTTAAAGATTGGAATTGATTTTAATGTTGATTCTGTGTCTGATTTAGACCAGCTACAGAATCGCAAGACTCTGTAGCTAGTCTATAGAATTAGATTTTTTATCATTTTATCAATAAAATATCTTTCTGACTTGTCCATTTTTAACCCTTTTCAGGTACATCCGAATTGCATTGGGCATGTTGGACAGTCCAGGAGATATTTGTGGGTTTTAGTTTTATTTTAGGTTCCTAGTTTAGTCAGACTGGGGATATTTTCCCAGATTTATGTAAACAGTTTTGATAACTTCCACAGGGATGTTTTACCCTGTGGAAGGTCTTTAAATAATTATTATTTTGTTTAATAAGGGCATCCTCACTTGTGGGAGAACCAGGCTATGGATTTCTAATACAAACTGAGACAAGAGTTGATGTTATTGCTACAGCTTTCACTTTCATAATATCAATCTTTTGTTTCAAGTTTATGCATGTCACTTTGCAATTGATTATAGACTACTTTAGCTATCATAGTCTATTGCAGAATGATATGATTTAATTAATGTTTTATCCATATCTGATTTCTTTCATTACTTAAAAAATACAGCAATTACCTTGTTCAGTTTATGAATGACAGATTTCTCTTCTTCATCAATTGAATCATCTTTGTATAATTCTTTGCATATAGGTTTATCTAACTGCGAAGATTTATAAATCATAAGATTGTTGTGAATTTTTATGTCTTGTTTGTCCTGCAATCATATTTGAAGAGCACTGCAGCTTTCTGTTTACAAGGAGCGTCTGGATAATTTGGTGCGGGTTTCCTCCCTCCGATCAGCTTGGACAATCATTTCATACAGGACAAATCTGGAGCGTTTCTCCAGGTCAGTTTGTGATTAATTTGTTAGTATAATATTATTAGTTTAGTTAGATATATGTTTAGGTAGATTTGTAGTTGGAATTAGTATATTAGTTGTTTAGTTTAGTTAGTTTTTGTTTTATTTCTGTTCATAAAATTATAAAATCAACAAAAAATATCTCTCTCTGTCTTAGGGCAGAATACAAATGAGTTTTTCAGGTTTTCATTCAAATCTGTAAATTGTAGATATTGTACAGTTTGTGAATAAGATTTATTTTTGTTAGTAGTTAGATAGTTAATTAGTTAGAGTTAGTATAGTATTAGTTAGTAGATTGTATATATAGAATAGTTAAATTCTTTTTAGTTTGTTTAATAGTTAGTTTTAGTTAGATTAGTTTATTAGTTTGTTTAATAGTTAGTTTTAGTTAGATTAGTTAGTTTAGAGTATTTTTTTCTTTTTTTGTTTTCTTAGGACTTAGATCGGCTAACGGAGCCTCTAAACCCGTCAGGGTGGTTCATCCCAAACATCTTGGGTTATTAGACAACCCCGGACCGGTTCCACTCTCCTAGTTGACGGACGGTCAATTTCGCCCGTCAACACACAGAGAAGGCAATGGAAACTGTGGGGACAAGGTATGAATCCTAATATGCCATTTACATCTTCTAATCATTGGAATAATTATCCTTCTTTTAATCAAGAAAATTACTCTCCCTATAATCAAATGCAATACCTAAATCAAATGAATTACCCACCCATGCAACAAACTAACCCACCCTTTTTTGATTCGTCAATGTGGAATACTTGGCCTCCACAAAAACAACCGTATCTTAACCAATGGAATCCAAATTGGAGAGGAAAACAACCCCCATTCCCAAACCAATTACCTCAATCATAATTTATGCAACCACTCTCCTTACCATCAAGTACTCCACAAAACAATCAAATAATGAGACCCCAACTACCTGTACAACCTAACCCTAACCCCAATAATAAAGTTGTGCAATGCATTGATATTCATAACCAACCTACACTTTCTCTTCTCCCTGCGCAATGCAATGATATTCATTTATGATCTGGGAGAATAGTAGAACCTATCATAGCTTATGTTACCTCTTCTGATAAAGAGGAAACAAAAAATCATGATGTACCTGAAGAGGTACAATCATCCTCTAGCAATGTTGTTGAAACAGAAAAACCACCATTTCCTTATCGTTTAGCTTTGACTAAAACGCCTGAGCCACCAGCTTTCAATATTCTAGAGGAATTACAAAATCTTTATGTCAAAATCCCTATATTACAAGCACTCTGAGATGTACCAATTTATGCCAGGACTATGTGAGACATTTGTGTTAAGAAACCTGGTAGGAAAATTAAAGATCCCCTTACAGTTCATGTCATGGGCGACTTGTCTGCACTAATATCAGGTAAAGTTCCCCCAGTTAAATATGGTGATCTCGGCCACCCTACCGTCTCAGTAAAAATTGGAAAAACGATAATCCCTCGAGTCCTGGTAGACTTAGGTGCCTCTATCAATATTATGACTCTGGAAACCTCACAACTGTTACAACTGCAGAATGAAATCAGAGACACCCCAACTATTCTAGAATTAGCCAACCGTTCTAAAATCAAACCGAAGGGAGTCATTGAAGACCTAATTATCTCAGTGGAATCCTGGAATTATCCAGCTGACTTTGTGGTATTACAACCTAAAAAAAAGTTGGGGGGCCACCCTCTAATTTTGGGCAGGCCTTGGTTAGCCACAGCAGATGCTTTTATCAGCTGTAGATCAGGTTCAATGACAATTTCCAATGGTTATGATACTAAACAGCTTACCCTTTACCCTCACGCTACACCCTTGATTAATAATGATAATTATGTATGGGTAGACTTTGATGATAAACTTACTCAACCCATCTTCACTATCGGACAAGCCTTAAGCCTTAAAGATACCACTGAGGATGAAATAATTAATAATTTTATTTGTGAACCCTCCTATGTGACTCTAGAAACTCATAACCAACTAGCTGCACTTTTGGAGTCAGATAATCAGGAAAATCTTAACTCTGAAAACCCACCTCAAACATCTGCCACCATCTCTTCTAAAAGTATACCAGTAGAAATTGAACTTGGAAAAACATTGAACATAAACCCCAACCTGACAGACGCTGAAACACAACAATTAATTAAGTTACTTCTTGAACATAAAGAATCATTCGCATGAGACTATACAGATATGAAAGGTATCTCTCCCGAATTATGTACTCATTGTATATATATCAAGGAATATTGTCGACCGATCTGCCAATATCAACGATGAATGAACCCTAATTTAAGAGAAATCCTTAAAGAGGAACTTCAAAAATTGCTCAATGCAGGGTTTATATATCCTATATCAGACAGTGAATGGGTTTCCCCGTTGGTAATAGTTCCTAAGAAAAATGGGAAATGGAGAGTATGTGTAGATTAGAGAGCCTTAAATAAAGCCACTCAAAAAGATCACTTCTTATTACCATTCATTGATTAGGTGTTAGATAGTTTGTCAGGGAAGAAATTTTTCTCCTTTTTAGATGGTTTTAGTGGGTATAATTAGATCAAAATTGCACCCCAAGATCGAGATAAGACCACTTTTACTAGCCCTTCGGGAACTTTTTCTTATAGAGTTCTCCCATTTGGACTATGTAATGCACCAGCAACCTTTCAAAGAGCAATTATAGGAATCTTTTCTGATATGCTTAATGAATCTATGGAAATTTTTATGAATGATTTTACCCCTTATGGTGTTTCTTTTCAGGAAGCACTACAAAACCTTGAGAAAGTACTTAAACGATGTATACAAGCCCACCTCTCCTTAAGTACATAAAACTGTCATATGATGATGAGTGAAGGAATAGTGCTTGGACATTTTATTTCATCTCAAGGAATCCAGGTGGATCCATCCAAGATACAAGTCATTAAAAATATTCCTATTCCCAAAACCCAAACAGAGGTAAGAAGTTTTCTAGGACATGCTAGATACTACAAAAGATTTATCAAAAAAAATTCCAAAATAGCTTCTCCCCTATTTGTGTTACTGATGAAAAATGTCAAATTCAAATGGACCAATTCTTGCCAGGAAGCATTTAATACACTTAAACATCAGTTATCTACAACCCCTATTCTAAGAGGACTTGATTGGACACCTCCCTTTCATATATCCTCTGATGCTTCAGACACTGCAATAGGAGCTCTCTTGGGACAGGAAGGAAATCATCTTCCTTATGCTATTTATTTCATTAGCAAGAATATGACTCCTATTGAACTTAACTATACAGTTACCGAAAAGGAATTCTTAGCAGTTATCTATGATATTAATAAATTTTGACATTGCATCACTGGTTACTATACTCTTGTCCATACTGATCACTCAGCTATCAAATATCTAATGAACAAACCTATCACAAATGCTCGAGTCACCAGATGGTTACTATTATTGAAAGAATTTGATATTACAATTGTAGATAGACTAGGAAAAGATAATGTAGTTGTTGATTTCCTTTCTCGGTTAACACCTAATGATGATACCCCAGTAGATGATTCCTTTCCTGATGAATATCTATTTGCAGTATATGCTCACTCACCATGGTATGTGTTGTGGGGTATTATACCCTACGGACTAACAAGCTAGGGCTTTAAACTTGTATGCAGATCATGACCCTTCATAAACTACTTTTAACCTTCTACCCCAACCTAAAACCCTTTTTCACAAGAAAACAAGGGAAGAACCAACTAACCTTTTTATCGACGGTTGGTGTAGATCCTCCGTTGAGCTTTGTCTCCTTTCTTCTACTGCTCCTTCCAAAAAGCGATCCTACAATCAAGACAAAACTATGCATGCATGCTATTGTTCTACTAGAGGGTTAGAGATTAAACACAAATCACATAAAACATATAAGACTCATGTATTTGGGACGGGAAAAGTATATTTTTATTAATCTCAA
>SNQJ01S0003368.1:174839-186492 GCA_010110895.2 Picea sitchensis | reverse complement strand
TTTGGAGGCTTATTTGGTGTAGAAGTTCCCTTTTTGGGTGGCATGTTGGCCAAGTATCACTTTCGAACCTTGATTTTGAGGTGGTTCTGCTAGACAATATTTCTTTTGTTGTATCTCCCAATTTTTGGCCCTTATGGGTATGAAACTTTCTCTTATGTATTTCTCTGATATTTCTTCTCTGCAATGACACAGGTCTGATCAAAATTGGAGTATCCAATGGAATTTACGGTAACTTCCCCACAACTTGCTGATTTTTGGCCTTTCCAGGAGATCTCAATTATATAGTGTGCCCCGCACAAAATAATTGATATAAAATTCTGAAACTCGCACCCAAAATACTAAAGACTATCCACGATCTAATGCAACCAGTCCCATCCAATTTGGATACTCTAGGAAGAAGTTATGATTGTTTTACCTAGAACACCTTCTTGAGACTAGTCAATAGGGCTAGTCAGATACCCTATCTTACACATGGTGTATCTACGAATTTAAGATGACCCAGAAGCTAAAATTTTACCACAGATACATTACTAATTTTTGTAAATTTCCTCTGGATTTCAGGGTCTGAAACATTACAGAAAAGTTTTTATAGCGAAAATTCAGCAATGACGCATTTCAGGATGATTCCAGAACCCTATCTTGTATAGGCTGTATCTCTGAAAGTATAATGCCTCAGGAGATGAATTTTGAACCCAACGTACCTTAATCCGTCTTCTAAATATACTCCAAGACGTTCCTTCTGAAACGTTGTAGAAAAATAGTTATAGCGAAAATTCCATGGTGTCTCAGATGTAGCAGCGAAACCCCAAGACCTTTAGCTCTGATACCATATGTTAAGAACCAAACATCAATATAGCATAGAAAAACCTCAGGAAAAGTACTCAATGCCTTGAAAAAGATATAATTTCAGATAATAAGCCTCTTCGACGGGGCACACTCCTTTTACCCCACTTAAATGTTCAAGTACAAGATGATTCAAAATGAAAATGTCTCATTGGTATATATAGGAGACTAGGAGGTATAATTACAACTAATTGCCTAAAGCCGACATAAATAAAATAACATTACTAATCTAAATTAAAACTAATGGCCTAAATCCGACATAAATAAAATAACATTACTAATCTAATATGCCCCAATTAAGGGGTAATCAGCCAATATTAGGGCTTAACAGTTTGTTGCCACTCTTATTGATCAGCTAGTTGGGGTAATGAATGTCGTGCTGAATTACGGGCCAGGAACACTACCCTTGATATTTGATAGAGGCCTATTTGGGGTTTATCACTATTGGTGTGAATCCTTCAATACTTATCCAAGAACATACGATCTCATCTATGAAGACTATCTCTTTAGTAAATTAACATCAAGGTGTAATTTGGTTGATACCATTTTAGAAATGGATAGAATCTTGAGGCCATAAGGATGGGTTATAACATGTGATACTGCCATGATTTTCGAGCATTTATTACCTGTCATACACTCCTTGCATTGGCACACCAATACTAAAATCATGTAGAGGCACATAAAATAAATTCTACGCTTGATTGTAGGATAGAATATTTAGCACATAAAATGATGAAATAGAACCCTATTGTGATTCAAACTATGGATGATCAAGTGGTATTAATAAAATCTAGACCCAATTCTGAATATTTGAGCAGAGAGTAAATATGTATTATTAAGTTACGTAATTAAAAAAAACAAAAACGAAGAGGTGCTCAAATTCTTTCAATCGACAATTTTCAAGTTCCCTGAATGGAAGGGCGTGGCAGATTTCTTGTTGGAAGCCACTTCCAAAAATATCAACAACAATATTGGGCATTGAGAGATCATCTGAATAGATATGTATCCGTGAAGGAATTCACTGAGGCATTTCAATCATTTCATGTTGGAAGGTTCTTTCGCCAGTATCAGCTACTAGTCTGTTTCCATCAGATGGCCACTTCACTGTTTTGATTCATTGCATCATTGGGTTTGAGAATGATTGTATAAAACACATTTGGTTCTTTTTCATTGGTTATTATTTTGATCCTCAGTGGATTTATTCTTTCTTGACATGACATCAAAGGCTGGTGGATACGGGTTACTGGATGTATCCTCTCATGTATGTCCAGAATTTCATCTCTGTGAATGAGTTCTTAGGTCACAAGTGGAACAATCTAACCTTGAGAAGTAATGGAAATGGCACATTAGGTGTATATATTCTAAAATCACGTGGAATATTTCCACATAGATACTGGCACTGGCTTGGCGTTGTAGTTCTGCTCGGATATACGATTTTCTTCAACTTTTTCTCATACTAGATTACATCAAAAATCTCGACAAATCCCAGGCCATGGTGATTGAAGAAGATTTGCAAGATAAGGATGCAGATAGAACAAGAGGAAATATGGTTGTTGAACTTAGCTCTCCTCAAATATCAACTGTTGTTTCAAATGTGTTATATTTTCATGCATTTATCTGGGCGACAGGTGCGGGCTTGCGGGCTTTACTTTTTCAGACAGTTGGCAATCATAACACCATTCGATTTTTCATTGTGGATACCTCAACTAATGCACATATATTTAATTAATAACGAATTTAAGTCATTTTTTAGTTGAACGGTTCAAAACAATTCACCTGAGCTAGTTTGTTCCACAACTTCCCTAACTACTCAACCAATCATTTAAAATAAGAAACACACAACTTGTTTTGGGGAGGAGAAATTCTTAGAAAGAAAGAGATCTTTTGAAGGAGATATTATCTCAGAAATAAAATTCAGAGAGAGTGAACTTAGGCAGAATCTTTAGAGAATAGTATGTTGTGAGTGTTGGGACGACTTACATTTCATTCTTTCTTGCATCTTCAACAGAGATTGACAGAATCATTGGCAACAGGGGGTTTTTCAAAGTAGCTAAAGGAATAGGAGAGGATGAGTTGGTTGGCCTTCACGAGGTAAAGTTTTGTTTGTTATTTTTTGTATTAAGGCTCGATTTTATTTGGTGCCAATCAATTTTTGTATGCAGGTTTCCTCTTTGCGATTCACCACCATTGCTCTATTCCACTTCTGGCTTAGCTTTCTTTTTCCTTTTTCACTCTTGATATTTCTATTGTACATTGCATCTAGAAGGGATAAAGACCATATACCTAGCCCTAGTCTACACAAAGACTTGCAGATCTTGAAGATTTGTGATTTGTATGGGAAATTCTTTTAATGAAAAGCAATTTTTCTTCACTCTGAAATATCTCTTTGATTTTTCTTTAAAGTCCTTGGTTTTCCTCTTCTTTATTTATTTAAAACTTTGATTTTATAAATAAATAAATAAAAGGGTTGGATAAAATCTTAAAAAAGACAAACTAAATGTAATTATATTGTAAACAATCATGTTCATAAAAGTTTTATTTACTATCTAATTAGTGTACATAAACTTTGTTTATTTTATTATTTTCATTCTATTATTTTTACGTCCTAACTTTAAAAAGGAAAATAAACAAATTCATGAATATGTTATATGTATATATGTTTTACTCGCTAACTAGTTTGATGTATATAAACCTTTTTGTTCTTTACTATTTTGATTTTATTATGTTTTAGTCACATCCTAACTCTTAATCCTAACTCTTAATGAAAATATAAAAAGGTTATATCATTTAAATGCTATATGTATTCTTCAATCTAACATAGTTTATTAGCTTTACTATTTTGATTTTATTATGTTTTAGTCACATCCTAACTCTTAATGAAAATATAAAAAGGTTATATCATTTAAATGTTATATGTATTCTTCAATCTAACATAGTTTATTAGCTTTCTTAGCTTTTAGTTAAATTTGCTTTATTTATTTTTATTTTTGCTAAATTAAAAACAAAAGCATTGTCTTTATACTTTTTGTGCATTTCCTTTATTAAATTTAATTTTGTCACTACAAATGTATAAACTCCACATAAAAGTTGTTAAAGTTGTACATAACATAGAAATCATGAAATCACATAAAAATTAAATATTGTTAAAAGGTTAAATTATAATGCAAAGGAATTCATGCTTGGGATATAGGTTAGGGTAAAATTGGCCTAGAATTCAATGCACTTTCTTGTTCAAGGCTTAAAGCCTAGGGTAATATTCTCGTATCTTCTCTCCTAGCCCCACGCGAGGTTGAAAATGTTGATGTTGGAGACTCTCTAGTCTCTTGGCGTCAACATATTTTTGGTGACCATACTGCTATAGCGGGAAAACTCCTCTACGGACTACACCAGGGTTCTAAAATGTAGGCAGATCTAACTATCTAAAATATCCTACTTTTGATCAACTATCTCGATGTTATCCCACAATCATACATAAAATACAAAGTATAGGGACCGAGTAGGCATACCTTAAACTTCACATCCGGTGTCGATCCCTTTGCGCTCGTTTTTTTCCTAACTGCAAGTCTCCTCCCAAGGCCGACCTACATTCACCAAAAGAAAAACAAGAAAATACAAGCATGCATTCTATGTATGGATTAGTGGGTTAGATATCATGACCAAGAAATGTAAACAAATCATAAAGATTTAAGACGTCATTTTGCAGGACGGAAAAAGTACTTCTTTATATTAATCTCACAAAAGTCGTTTACAACATGAGACCGACATTGCTCCTCAAACCTGGTCCTGGGATCCTCTTCACCATGCACCAACTACTTCCATGTGTTCTTCTCCTCTTTAGTTCTCTCTAGGGAAATGACAAGGATTTGCAAAGGAGGAAGATGACATTCTGGCTTAAACTCACAATGTGGTTGAAAAATATTGGGGCAATGGGGCAATATTGAAATGGGTCGAGTTTCTATGCTCTCGTGCTTCTTTTTGGAATGGGGCCCCAACACCTTATTTTATAGGCCAAAAGAGATAGTAACAATTGGTTGACTGGTTATGGATGGTCAAACGGTTAAGTAATGGCCCATAAACCCGTATCCATATTCAATTTTTATTTTTCACGATTTTTTGTGAGTGTACGCGAGCTGTAGTTGTGCAACACACATGTGTACGTAGGCAATAGTGGTGTAGGGCATGTACACCTTCAAAACAATGGTTTTTAGAAGAGTTGTTTAGTGATGGCTTGGCAAAGATAGCAAGTAATATGGCCTGATGCTAGGTATGCATGTCTGGTGTAGTTTAGGGTTACAACAGATTCCCCCTAATGTGTGAGGTCAGAAGAGCATATGATGGCTTAAATACATTACAAATATTCACCAATGTATGGAGCAAGTGAGCCCAAGAACTAGAGTTTGGGAGGTGCCATATGAAAAGTAACAATTTGTCTCACCAAGGCAGGCATACCCATGCTCGGGATGAAATAAAATCATGTATGCCAATATAATGCATATCCATGTCATATACCTATATAAAGTGTAGCCGCGAGAAATACAAAGCAGATCTACATCTCAAAATAAAAATATATACATGTATATTATCCATCTTCAACAATCCAATGCCGCCTAATGGCTGGAAATGAGGTCTTTAGAGCTCGAGCAACAACTTCAAAATATTCAAAACTCGGGTAGGAGTGTAATATCATTATACGACTTCACTACCCAGAGGTATTCGACGGTTCATCGGGAACACACAAGAGGATCTCGATGATGAAGCGGAGAACTTCATGGATTTTGAGCAAGGACTTGATGGGAATTTCGGGGTGGCCGGGCATGAGGACAAGAAACAAATTGTAGAAGGGATGAATCAAGTTTAGTAAAACTACCCTTAGACAAAAGCATGACAAAAGATGAGACTCATGCATCATGGTATTGACATATGTTCACGATGTAGGAGCCAATGTAAACTCTTCAAATGTTTGGAAGGATAACCAAATGGAGGAGGACACAGTTCTATGTAGCAAGAACAACTTCCTAAGTTCGTATTGAATCCTAGGGCTTGACGAACAAACGAAAGGATGTGCTTTGTCCAAGGGAGACTCATTGTGTTGTTAACAAAAAAAAAATACTTTTCCCTTCCTCTTTTTGGGGTATATTTGATTTTTTTTTGTTTGTCTTTTTCAATAATTTTGGGAAGCTTTGAAAATGAATAAAAGAATTCTATGTTACAAAGGAGGATCGAGTGTCACAGACATACTAGTTCCAAGCAAAAGGAACACATTGATGCTCAGAGAAAGGGTACATATGCGGAAAAGGACACTTGGGAAAAATCCTCCATGGGTCAAGGTGTCAAGACACAGAGGTAAAGTGCTACATGGCTTGCATATAAGGCATGATTCAAATGGTTCAGTTGAGAGAAACATGGAGCTGGTGTTAGTCCAAAGACGCAAGGATGAAAATGTGATTAATAAGACACAATGATAACGTCCTTCGATGTAATTTTATTGAGCCCAGAGAAGGTAAGCTTGACGGTTTTTCATTTTCAAAGAGTCTAAAAAAGCATAAAATTAGACTCTACTGGGGTACCTTTTTTGAAGGTAGTCTAGTTGGCTAGAAAAAGGGGTAAACTAGCACCGAAAAAATGTCTATTCAAAATCATTTTAACAAGTGTGACAAAGACAATATCACTCGAAAATCTTTTCATATTTAAGGAGTTTGAAAAGAGATTAACTATGGACTCCGTAAGGGGTGTTCTTCTTGACCAATTTAACGAGTGTGAAGAGACAAGGTCACTCGACAATCTTTTCAATTTTAGGGAGTCTGAAAAAAGCTTAACTATGGACTCCATGGGGGACTCTAGTGAACTATGGACTCCATGGGGGACTCTAGTGAACTAAAGTTCCTAGAGTATACATTTGTTCGTATGTTTGACCCTCCATACCGAAAAAAGGGTAAACTACCGCCAGACAGACATGCCTTCAAATTTTAGTTTGGCGAACGTGAAGGCATGTCTGTCCGGCGATAGTTTTTAGTTTGGAAAACGTGAAGGGAAACAAGATCTCTTGACAATCTTTTCATGTTTAGAGGGCTAGAAAAGGGATTAAAAGAAGACCCGTTGTTTTGGGGAGTCCTGACGGTGAGTTCAAAAGTGATAATGAATCATGCAAGTGAGACTCAAACTCGTAATTAGGAATAAATAACAAGGACTCCTGAGCCTATGATCATTAACGATGGCATGGGCACCAAAATGAAACCAGGATCTACCTAGGGAATCCATGTGAAGGTAGGATCTACCACTAAATTATGAAACTTCTAGAGCATGAGTGAGGGTTTTGTGTCACAATTTGGTGGGATCGATCCTATGGCAAAGAGAAAAAGACAACGAGGTGCAACAAGTGGAGGTGGAATCCTATCTTATATGCACAAAGTTGGAAAAAAAACTTTTTACCAAAATACCTTTAAAAATGACCCAACTCTCAAACATTTCCCAAATACCCAAAGTAACACTTATCGTAACATCCCCCGAGAAACTAAAGAACCATAGTGAACGATTTTCAAGCTAGAAAAATGACAAAAGGTTCTAAAAAATGACAAAAAGGGGCCAAAAAGTCTATAAATAGAATGCTGGCAGCTCATTATCACCATTGTAAATTGAGAATTGAACAAAAGTCAAAAAACACCCCTTTGTCAAAAGAGTTGATTCCGAGAGCTTCAGTGGACGAAACAAACTTCCGCTTGGACCAAGTAAGTACAAACTAGCCTCTTGCATTTCCATTCTTCATTTTTTCATTTATTTTTGTTTTTTGGGAGGAAAATGACCTTTAAAGAGGTTGATCCTGCATGTACGCTGGCTGTCCAAGAACAAACCACGTGTACACGTAGGCAGAAGATAATTTTCCCACGTGCATAGGCGACTGTCACCAAGACAACCCGCGTACACCCTCCAACAAATGGTAAAAATAAAAAGGAAAGAGTTAACTCTCCAAACTTTGGCATTTTGTAGGATGTATGTTCATTGGAGAGAGAGGGAGCATGAGGACATTGATTTTTTGGTCTCAGAGGACCCTACTACTATCGTTGTTTTATCACAATGTGGGTTGTTAAATTTATTCCAGTGTCCATTTATGAGGGAACAACCCAGGTTGTTGAGTGATTTGATAGATTACTGGCATCCTGACGCAGAGGCATTCATGCTCGAGGGGAAGTCGTTGACTCCAATGACTGAAGACATTTACTTCCTGACTAGTCTCTTGAGGAGAGGGGATCCAGTCAACTTGCGTACTTTTCCCCTTGGGCCTCACAACATTGAGGAGTTGATTGGAATACTTTGCGAGGCAGGTACTAAGAAAGTAGGTTCTCAGGTTCCTATACATAAGATCAACAACCTATCACTCAAAGTGATAGTTCTGCTCATTGGGCAGATCACTGGATTTGTTGCTTTGCATCAGGATTCCCGAGTGTACATGCATTGTGCAGTATAGTTCTTAAATGCACAGATTTTTGACTGGAGTACAACCATGCTGGATTTCATGAAGAGACAACTAACATAGTGTTAGATACGGGAGCACCGAAACTTCAGGTTTGGGACAGTTTTGTGTTCCTTTTTCTTCGAGAGGGTACCCAGTCTCAGTCCTCGAGAGACTATACGAGGGCACGAGGCCTCTCTCCCAGCACTATGCAGATGGGTGACGTTGTTTCCGTGACAGGGGGAGGGAGGACCATCAAGGCCTTCGATGATAAAAATTTTAAATGGTGGTCATGGTAGATTCCGTCAATAGAGGACTACCCCTATGTTGGGATCAATTTTTCTAGGGATCCTAACATGACTGTACCTCCTAGAGAAGAGAAAGGAGAGATGGGTAAGTTTTCTTTTCAAAGTTATTTAATTTTTATGTCTTTTTATATATATCATTTTTTTTGTATACCAGAGTATCTGACACTTATGTATCTATATGTATAGATGTGGGACCAGTGCATCCAATATATTTCTCAAGGACTAGGTGGCATCCTCGACCAGAGGCAGGACCAACAACAACATCAGGGGGGCCTCCATCCAGAGAGGCTGAGAGAGTATTGAGATGGGTGGATCGGAAACTCACTGCACTCACTCGTATAGTCCCTATGGCGGAGGTTAAGGATCTCCCACCATTGATGCAACCTCATGTAGTTGGGGTGCCACAGACCTGGGTCCAGCTCTTTTAGCATTTGGAAAACATCGTTTTTCATTATGGTAGGGCCAACAGGCCCTGCCCTTATCTAGGCTGGACTACTTATGTGCCGAGAACACATCTTGTATATTTTTGAGGGCATAAGCTCCGTGACTCTTATTGGACATATTTTTGAGGTGCTGCACCCACCCATGTACTCTGATATTTTTGATATATATATGGATATTTTACATATTTTTATGTCTTATGGATTACATCTCTTTTACAAATGTATTTACATGTGTGTGTGTGTGTGTGTGTGTGTGTGCTTTTCCTTACATGTGTGCAATATGCCAATCTAATACATGATTAGCTAGAGTATCTTTGATTTGATTCAGTCTCTTAGGAACATGGATATACGTAATGTAATCAAAGCTTCATTCTAAGAGACGCACCCTAAGGAACCATCGGTGTAGTGTAGGATTGTAAATGTGGTAAACCCCATTTAACTGGGACACAACTAGTTGAGTGTCTAAGTAGACCCAAAGGTGAGAGATACCATGCGACAAAGCGTCACAAAGCAACTCTAAAACTGCATTGTATTCAAAGACATTGTTTGTGGCGTCACCTAAACAGATGCTTCCTGAAGATAGAAATTGGCCTTGAGGTGTGAAAATCACCCAAGCTGTGGAAGAAAGCCTCCAAGTGTGTCAGATCGCACCATTGACAAACCCAATGAACACCTCTGATTCACTTAAAATATGGCACAATGAAAAACATGACATAAAAAACAACACGTCCATGAAACCAAAAGGACAAAAACTAAAAATAAAAAGTATAAGACTATACATATGTTACAAGAAGTCACCCAAGGCGACCCACCTACAAGTAACACTTCTTGAGGTAGATACCATTTATAGGCTCCGCCAAAGCATTTCCCTCAAATTCCACCAGATGATAAGAACCCTTCTTTAGAACTTCCTTCACGATGAAAGGTATGAACCACATGGGTTTGAACTTGCCTGCTCCCAGGGGGTCCTTATCTTGGTCATAGACTAGGACAAGGTCTCCTTCAGAGAAAATACGAGGACGGACGAACCGATCATACTGACACTTGACTTTTTGTTTGTGAGCCTCGTTAGCTAAGGTTGCATCCTGACACTGCTCATCAAGATGCTCAAGATATAATAAACACTTCTCAAGTGGTGAAGTGTTTGGCAATAACTGTACTGCCAATTTTAGAGAGGGGATCTGGCACTCTATAGGCAAGACTGCTTCCAGCCCATAAACGAGTTGAAAAGGTGAGAAACTGGTTGCAGTCTTAACAAACGTTTGGTAGGCCCATAATATTGAGTACAACATCAAATGCCAATTTGACCTGGCTAAATTGATCATTCGTTGTAGAATAGTCTTAAGGGATTTATTCACAGCTTCCACCTGACCATTCGCTTGCAGGTAGTAAGGGTGACGAATGTTCTAGTCTCAACCCAAGATTTGATGTTAACTCAGACATCATTTTGTTCTGAAAGTGACTACCATGGTCAGTGACAATCTCTCTAAGGACGCCAAACCTTGCTATTATCTGGTTAAAAAAAAATAGAGTTGTTGTCTCGCCATCATATTTAAACGTTGGAATAACTTTGACCCACTTCGTCAAGTAGTCTATTGATACGATGATATAACGGTGCCCCCTTGCAGAAGGAGGGTTGCATGTAGCGTAATCAATATCCCACTTGGTGAAGGGACCAATTATGATGATGGGAAACATGGGAGCAGGATGTGCCCTCTTCTTTTGAGAGAAGATTCGACACAAGTGGCATTTCTTGACCGATTCATCACAATTTTTGATTAATTTCAGCCAAAAGTAACCATCTCATAGAATCGTTTTGGTTGTTTCCAACTTAGACAAATGACCACCACATGCTCCTGTGTGGAAATTGTTAAGCACGATTTCCACTTCTTCATGAGTGATACACTGACAAAGGATGCAATCTACACCTCGACGATACAAAGTGTCCTCGAGTATGAGATAGTTCTTGACCTGATGGCATATACAATGACAATCATCATGAGAATCAGAGGTGGGGTGTTATAACCCTAAATTTCACCACACCTACTTACCTGGCATCAGGCCAACTCATATCCCTTCATTGCCAAAACATATGTTGAACAACCTCTTTGGAAATCCTCTTGGGTCAAGGCCCACGTGCCCTAACCTATTACTGCGTGTGTGTGCACACTGGCAGGCCCACTACAGCCCGCGTGTACCTAACAAAACACAAAAATAGGAAAGTTTCCGACGGGACAAAAAGCTATGGGTCAGTTAACTGAAACTCCCAGCCATGCATGGCCGAGAGTTCGTCCAAAATCCTATCTCCTTCTAGCCTATAAAAGAAGGGGTAGGGGTACCATTTGAAGGAGGAATAATATAGAAAAGAAACTCTGCCCATTTGACGAATCCATTGTCCCAACCCTTTAGCCTTTCCTCAAGCCAAAGGAGAATTAATGCAAAGCAGTTGGAGGATAGAAGAGGAGGAGACCAGGATCAGGATCAAGGAGCGGTGGTCGGTCTCGACTTTGATTGTAAGTTGATTCATTTTGAAAATAATAAAAGAATACTTTTCCCGTCCCAATGCATGAGTTATCTATGATTTGTTTAATTTGTGCTTAATTTCTAACCCT